>PVJN01013312.1:0-49055 GCA_004026805.1 Lasiurus borealis | reverse complement strand
ATACATACCATCACTGGCAAAATATAATGTTATAAGCCCCAAAGCTTCCATTTAACGAAGTCTAGTCAATGTTCCTATATAAATGTTGAATATTATTTGTCCTTAAAGACACATTCAATAGCCTAGCTGTCTACATTGAATGTCCTTAAATACTACACAATGGCTCAATCAACTCTAAAGATGCTATACATAGTCTGGAGTATTTTCCTTTCTGTGCTCTGTGCTAAATAATGGTGAAAATAGAAAATCTGTTTTGATTCCCCTTCAGCTCCTCCATCCAGGAACTTTTCAGTCAATTGATTATATTTACTCTCAAATCCAAACATCTTCAGAAAGCTTGAAAATATTTTCCTGGAATGAGTCTAATTAAATAGGAGTTAGTCAGCTCTGAGTAAGAACAGTGTTTCAGACTTTCTGTGCATCCCCTGGTTCAAAACAAAAGAAAAAGATTGGAAACAAAAGAAGTTTCTGTCACAGTGTGACTGAACCATGAAGTGTGCATGTTCTTTTAAGAAAGGCCAAGGGTGCAGTTCTATTTTCTTAGCTCTGCTTTCATATTTATGTGTCTCATTTCCAGCTCATTGCTGATGCCTCAGTTGCGCTATCCATCACCACTTTTATCCTCCTTGTTCCTCAAAAAGAACATAAAATCCTTTTTTATGTGGTGGTAATATTATTGCAAATAAAAGCAAATACCAAAATCTTTATTAGTCTGCCAAAATAATAAACTATTTAATAAAAGCATGCTGTAAAAATAAGGTCATTTGCATCACTCAAGTTACTTGCAGGAAATATAGAAAATTATTGGTCAAAAAAGTACAAACTGACAGCAGTTATTTCTGTTGTTCATCTGACATACTATGCAATAGGGTTAAAATTTTTTGATATTTTGCATATTTTCTGGGTTTAAATGCTTTTAATATTACTCAAAACTGGTTGCACGTTGTAAAATGAAGAAAGGTCTAATTCTCACAAAATACTAATTTCCACTTTGTTAGAAAGATTTTTGGTGAGGAAAAAGGACTAACTACATTGGTCTCTTTTTTATGTCTATTTAAAAAGTGCAGAAGTTGACCTACCAATAACCTTGATATTCTAAGATTTATTGCCTAAATGTTTACCATTTTAATATCCCATATTAATTTTATTTGCTTTGGATTTGTGTCCATGCTTCGGTTGTGTAATGTCTCCCCTCTTTGTATTCACCTTTTGTCATTTCTGCATGTACACCAATATAAAATGTTTTATTTGAGGTTAGTTTAACAGTGGAAGATAACAATAAATGTATTATTTCTAAATAACTGTCTAATGTTTGATCTTTTAGCCTACTGTAATATAAACCCACCTAATCCTTTCCCCTTGCAATTCCATTCTTAGATGGCAGATTTGCAAATATATTATTGATATGTTTATAACATAGCAAAATCAGAAGGTAGCACGGTGAGGATTAAGGTGTCATTTGTATGATGGTCCTTATATTGCTAAGAAGAACCTGTGCACCAGTACTTCCACATAAAAAGTAAATATGACAATTAAGCAAATATTAGAATTCTTTTCAAAATTACATATTAAGTATTTACGTTACTTGTTCCACAGTGACATTTAAAATCAAGAAAAGCTCTTCAAACTCCAGTTATACTATTTTTACTTTACAAAGCCTTTTGTCTGTGGTTGTTTGCTTTGAGACACAAATTAACCATTGCCAGTTATATAGCCTCAGGTTAACCTAAGAAAATGAGTTGCAATTTCTATACCATGTAATTAACCTGAGGGGTAATTCAACTATGAAAAATTGAACATATGAAACAATACCTTTAGAGGTAAATAAAGGCAATTAATTTCAGACACTGTGTGTTATGGCCTGAATTGTGATACATACCCCAAAATAAATTCATATGTTGAAGCCTGAGTGCCCTAGTACCTCAGTATGTAATTGTATTTGGAAATAAGGCTTTTATGCAATCATTGAGGTTAAATAAGGTCATATGGGTGGGTCCTAATCCACTCTGACTGGTGTCTTTCTAAGAGGAGAAAATTGAAGACATGAAGAGAAACTAGAGGTGCACACCAACATACGGACAACATATGAAAAAGTAGCAAGAGGGGAAATGTCTGCAAACCAAAGAAAGAGACCTTGAGGGAACTAACTCAACCATCACCTTGATGGACCTCTAGCCAGAACTATAAGAAAACAAGTCTGTTTCTTAAGTCATCTAGTCTGTAACATGTTCTTATGGCAGCTCTAGCAAACTAATACACTATTCATTATAAATAGGAATGTTTTAAAAATCTACTTGTAACACCAAATCAAATATGATATTGATTTTGGCCAATTCTACCATTCATTGCATAAAAAACACACATCCAACCGACTGTTAGCAACTTAACCTCCCCGTGGGACAAAAATCCAACCTGACCCCTAAATTCTGTGTTGTTATATATACAGATGTAGTCTGAAATTTTTTGCTTCATATTTAAAATTCTGTATTTCATGAGCTCTTAACTTAGGGTCTATCCACAGACCACAAAAGCCTCTTGATATTTATTATAGACCACATTTTGTGAGCTTTCATATATATATTGTCATGGGGAGAAGTGTATTATCACAAAAGTTAAGAACTACTTAAATCTTGGGATACTGTTTCTATTTGGCCAATCAGTTGGCAATAGAGATTCTTGTTCCCTGATAGAAATAAAATCTAATGGTATGCATTTTATTATTTTGTATTTATTTGTTTTCTGAAATATGTTTTTATTGATTTTAGAGATAGAGGAAGGAGGAAGAAAAAGGAAGGTGAGAGAGAGAAACATCGATTGTCTGCCTCCTGCACACTCCCTAGTAGGGATGAAGCCTGAAATTCAGGCATGTACTTTGACTGGAAACAGAACTGGTGAGCTCTCAGTGCATGGGATGACACTAAACCAACTGAGCCATACCAGCCAGGGTGAATGCTATGTATTTTAATGAACAGATTAGATAGACAATGGGATAATAATAAATGAATGAGCTGGTTAGCTCATAGTGAGGTCTTTGACTTAGTGAAGAAAGTCATAAGACTTGAAATTTTTGTCAGAGGACCAGATAAATCGTTTTTGTGTCTTTTTTTTTCTGGTAACCAAATGTTTTCTAAGAGAGTTTACTGTCTTGTAGCTTCCACACTCATAAGAATCACATACATTCTGAAGAATTTGCAATATGGTAGGTTCTAAGGAAAATATCTGCACATTTAGTGTATTCTATTCTATGCAGAGAAGAGCTTGAGATTAAATGTCTAACCTGGGCCAAGTGCTGTGTCTAAGTCAGTGACACTGTGAGATAGTTCCTAAAAGGTCACAGTTCTTTCTTGACATCATCTGGACCAGATTAAAAAGTTATCCTAAACAAAGCTAACATCTCCCAAGTAACGGTTGTTGAATTTGTTGACTATGGGTTTATATAAATTCTTCTTGTCACCATCCTTCTGGCTTCATCAAATTCAGTACAAGGGATTAGGCTCTGGGAAAAACCATCTTGAATGAGAGAATCCAAAAAGCTGAAACATAAAACCTCCATGCTGCTGCTCTATGACCCAGCTGTCTGCTATGGATCATACCATAAGAGTCACATAGAAAAAAGGACATCTTTCATCTCTGCCTACCCCTTCACCTCAAGAATCCATTCTTGCCTTTTTTTTCTACTGGATACTTACTGTAGATCTGTGCAGAGGGCACCAAAATAGATTGTAGCTTCCCTCAGAGGTGAAGCAAGCAGCAGAGTTAGCACCTAGGCCTCTGGGACAACTATGTGACAAGGTTTTTCAAGGGCCCAGCAGTTTTGAACTCTAGCTAGAGCGGCATCATCTGATTTGTTGCTCCTGTCTCAAACAGTGAGTAGAGACATATTCTCAGAAATATTTGATAAAGGGAACTTCTGCAATGTGAACTTGGAGCATTGTACTCTGGTTATAAATATAAATGAGACAATTTTTACCATATATGGCACTTGTTATGAATTCCTATTTTACACAGGAAGAAACTACAGCCCAAAGATGATAATGTTCTTAAAGTTCATAGTAGACCCAGGACTCAAACCTGGATTTACCTGGCTCTGAAGTGGTACTTTGCCATAACACCAAGTGTTTCCTTGCCTGATCCCATCACTTCTTGTTTGGTAAAATTTGGCAGGTCTCTATGACTATGTTTAATGCAACATAGGTGTGGTTTTTTTTTTTGTTTGTTTTGTTATTCCTATTTTAAGGATGGGGAAACTGAGGCATGTAAAGTAGATTACCAAACATGCCCAAGGTCACAACTACTTCTTTAACTTGTCCTGATTAAGTAGTATTTGCATTTACAAGCAAGCTCCTTGAAATGTCATTTCCTGTTGCTGGTGCAGTTATTCCAGTACATTACACAGTACTTTATAGACTTAATCTACAATGTGTCCTTTGTATCAAAGTTTTTTTTCGGATGAACTTTCATTTCCTTGCTTTGGAATTCTTACTTGGAATAAGCCTAAACAATAAACCTGCTAATCTCTTATTGTACTTCCAAAACTGATAATCCTAATTTTATTTCCTGAGCACCTCTCTTTCCTCTAAAGGTCACCTAGTTTAGGATAGGGTTACGTGGTAAAAGAAAACAATTTCTCTCACGAAAGAAGCATGTGATAACAACAGGCCTTGGCAGGTCTTGGCTTATCCTCAATTTCTCTTGTTACCCCTTTTGAAAGTCTTCTCTGGATGTGTTTCTCCTAACCCTTGTTTTCAATGGCCCCTTATAGGCTTACACATGGAAATCTGTTTCCCTTATCCTTTTAGGTCACCCATGATCTTATTTTTCTTTGTAGCAGGGGAAGGGAGATTATCAAACACACATGCACCCACACACACACACACACAACAACAACAACAACAACAAAAACAACCACAAACAGTTATCATTTAAGATCTTTATACTCACTCCTTAACCTTCGAAGCTTTCTTTAAACCTCAGCTATATGAGTCTATGTGGGGACAAAGAAGAGTCTTTTTTTTTTCTTTCTTTAACTTCTTTCTGGATTTTTGAAGATCGCATATTAAATAGTAAAAAGTTTAAAATTTGGAGACAGTGAAAGTTGCTTGGCCATAAACTCATTAGAAACAATTATTGAGCTGTTTTGTTTAGGCTTTGAGTTACCCCAAGCATGCAAGATTTGCTGTTATTGGATTATTTCCCTTGTAAGATTATCAGATTATATAACTTCCTGGTCTCTTCAACTTAATTAAATGGAGTAATCCTGATGGTGTGAGTTTCATGCACTATACCATGGAGGAGGGAAACTGGATTTCAGCAGACTCTGGCCTTTTAACACCTTTTAGCCCATGACATAATTAGTGATTTATTACATTTCTCTCTATCCCAAACAAAGACATAAATATACCATGGTAATATTATGCATAAAGAAATGGCATCTTAATGAAATGGAGCCTAAATGGCTGCAGTGATTGGTCAAGCTGTGTTGAAATGAAACGTATAGGAAAAAGTTGATTTAATTTTTCTAACTATGAACAGCACTGAACGCAGATGATACTGAGAGAAGGCCCTGTACAGTCAAGAGCCATAAAGTGAGAAGTTAATTAATACAGTGGTGGAAATGTATGAGCTAATTAAAAAACTGAGACAGACATCATACTTGTAGCTTTATATCAGTCTCAACACTTATTTTAATAGATCTAGAGAAAGAGAAAATCTGAAAGTATTGTTCTTATGACTAAGCTTAAAGTGACCTGTAAAAGTTTGTAATTACAATGTTATTGAAGAAGAAACATTTGAAATAGAATAGGGAGCAGGTTCCTCAAGTGACTTAGCAGTTTTCAGTAGCATCAACTGTTGGAGTGAAAACAAAGATTTCTAATCTTAGAACTTGTAAGGTGAGAACAGATTTCTCGATATGGTATTTTGATTTTTGAGAAACACATGGATTTTTTACTTTTTTCTTTTGCCGGCTCCACATTCAACACATATTTTATTACCTACTTGGGAGGTTGATTACAAATATTTTTCATTAAAAGAATTCTTGGTTCTATGTTAACTGAACAGTTTCCTACACTTTTGCCTTTTTTGACGATCTGTAAGATAGTTCAAATCTGTGAAAGTGAGTATATCCTTGAATATTCTGATAGTAAGATAGATGGAGGCCTGTGGATGTGTGTGTTTGAAATGGAAGAGAGGACCTAATTAAAAAGTTGAGGCTTTTAGTGTTAGAATTTCTTTTTGAACAACATTGGTTTCTGTCACTTTATTAATTTCTTTCTCAACTTTTTTATTTTACTGATTTCGAATGTTGGCAAGAAGGTATCGAGTTGTTTGAGATATTTTTACACCCTGCAGCACACCATCTTAGGTTTCTTTAAGTGCGATGAATGTTGTATTAATGAGGGCTGTTGTCAACACTATGCCAATAAAACTGCCAATTAAGGACAAGAAAAGGTACTCCTAGAGGTTTTTTGTTTTTTTTTAACACAAATTTGCTAGGTAATTGGGTTATATAAAAAAAACTTTTAAAAGAGTAAATTCCCTGCTAATAAAATGCTTTTGAGTCAACTGGATTCTACCTGTAAATTTTGCTCTTCTTGTAGCCTCTCTACCAGCCTTGCAAAAAACCACTTATTTGTCCACTGCAAGTAACCATGTGGGCCTCGGGAGTAATAAAGTCTATGAGTTTGCTGTTCACGTAGATATCTCCTGAGGTGAGGGCAGGTGGGGAAATATAGAGGAAACCAAATTTTGAAAATTATTTTCAAGGCCGATATGACACACTTTACAGATGAAAACTGAAGATCTTTAGGATTTGCATTATATGATAGGGAACACTAAAGCCATTTTTTGCTATGGTGGCAAAAAGATACAAGGCAGCCGCTCAGAGAACATGGTACTTTTCCCTGACAAAGTATATTGTGAAAATGCCAGATTGACATACCATTCCATCTTACAGAATGAAGTCAACTAGCACAGTAAATCCTTTTAGTTGTCTTTCTCCAGTAGGTGATACCTCATTTACTGTACATTAATATTTCAAACACAGTATGATTTATTGTAAAGTATTATATGTCTAAAATTCTTAAAATACTTTCAAACAGCAGCTAAATTGTCCTTGGTTATTAACATAAGTTTAAAAATCATCAGTACATTTTTTCATGACCCACATGTTCAGAATCATCATAATTGTTTAGGAATGGTATAAAAATAACCATACCCTTTGGTTATGGTTATTTAACATTAAGCCAATTCAGTATGCATTTTGTCTCCATAAACTTGGTAATACTCTGAAAAACTCCCTTTACAATACTGGTAGCTTGATGTAAGCTTTCCCCCCCACCCTCTCTATTAGAAGAAAAAAATTACTTCTTTAAAATTGTCATTTTTATTTAGAAGTCATTTAACTCTTTTCTTCATTATAGTCACACACAAAACAATAAGAGGCATAATATCTCTGTGTTAGTAAGAATTTTCATATAAGTTAAAATATTTTATCTCTTTTTTCATATTACTCAAACTAAGTTCACCCATCCATTTAATCATCCAATACTGAGTAAATGGCATTAGGACAAATCTAAATATACTAGAGGCCTGATGCATGAAATTAGTGCAAGATAGGTCTTCCTTCCCCAGGCTGCTGGCATTAGCATCCCTCTGGCACCCCAGACTCACAGCCTGGCTTTGTCATAAAGGACATCCAGTAGGATGTCCTATCTAATTGGCATATTAAACTTTTATTATTATACTAGTAGATGTAATCTCCTCTTGAGTGTATCATTTAAAGTGCTAGCAGGAAACAAAAGAATTTAATAAAAGGACCATGTATAGAGGTGTGTGCAAAAATTAAAGAATCTGAAGGGATGTTGAGGTAGCCAGAGATCGTTCCTAATCCAGAAGGGAGAAGGTGAGGAAATGGTGTTACCAGTACTTGTCCAGAGCCACAACTAGGGAAGCAGGGCAATGAGGCAGAAGAGTTTGGTCACTGCCATAAACACAGCAGGAAGGCAGAAAGAACACAGAGAAAGAAATATTCCAAATTATCCTTTTTATTCTCCAGTGTGGACTTCCTATTGGCCAAACCCAACAGAATGTCAGAGGGCAAGAGTCTGAGTGATGTAATTCAACTGGATCCACATTTGGACAGAATAGGACAGAGGCTAAATCGGGGGTCTGAGAAGCAGACTCTAAGGTGGCTCTCAATGAGCCCCCCCTCCTGATATTTATTGGCTGTATAATATCCTCTCCTTGAAGGTGGGATAGACATAGTCATACACTTCTGATGAACAAAATATGATAGCAGTGTTGGAATGTAACTTCCATGACATGGCTTCATTTTGGCTTCCATCTGGGGTTTCCACAATGAGTACTCTCTCTTGCCCTCACACTTGCCCACTCTGTGGGAAGCCAGCTGCCATGTTATCAACTACCCTATGAGTCCCCTGACGGGAAAATGAGAAAAGTCTTCAGCCTAGCAAGGAACTGAGTCCTTTAGGCCAAGAACCCATGAGGAAGTGAATCCTGCCAATATTCATGTGAATGAGCTTGGAAGTAGATCCTTCACTAATCAAACCTTTGGATGAAGAAAATGAGGAGCCCCAAATAGCCAAAGGACTGTATCAGCTTCTAATTTAGAGGAGCAATTACTATGTTTCCTGGCCAAAAAAAAAAAATTTGTCCTACCTTGAGAATTCAAACTCTAAAACTTCTAGACCCTTACATGAAATACAAGATATAATAATGAAAGAGGTAACTCGCACTTGAATTTCTATACTCTGGCCATGGGGAAATGGCACTATATATCTACTGTTAGTTTAAGGCATAGTACATTCAATAGCATAGCAACCTGATTTCACCAGCTGTTGTATCAGCCTAAGCTGATAAAAATGTATGTTTTTTAATATATTCAAGAAGCTGTAGAATAGCCACAGGATGGGTCTATTGACATATTGCAGCTGCTGTCAGAATTGAATCAAGACTATTCATCACCTGAACTCCATAAGTCCCTGTTTGACCACTGAACCATAGTAGTGTTTTGTATCCTAAGGACTAGCATTATCTGAGTCCCTGTCTAATAACTTCCAGTACTAGGGATTTCCCTTCCCCAGCAAAAATCATCCTAGTAAGTAACCACAGGTTCACGGAGAAGAGCCATGGAGGCCATTTGTGGCCATATTGCAGGGCACATTCATCCTCAAAGGGTTCTGGCCTGCTCCTTAATTAAAGGGCTTCAGGTCTGTGAATGGGCTTACATCAGGGAACTGGGTATGAGGCTAAGAATTCTTATTATGAATTAAGTCCGTTTTTTATTTTGTATAAATTAAGAAACATCCTAGAAGGCTACCCATCTATTTAATTCCCAGTGAAGTTATGATTATTTAGTCATTGGCAAATACCCATGCTCGTTACCACCCTGTAAATATGTCTTATTAGGATAATTGTGCTCACTCTTTCCCTGATACTTGGCTCTAAAATTCTCTCATCCCTTCTTATTTGTTCTATATAAGTCAAAAAGTTCATTTTCATGGTAAGATATTCCATGTCCTTCATTAGCTATTAGGGACAGCCACCACAGAAGTTCTGAAGGATGCTGCCATTCCCCTCACCAATGCATTTTAATATGTTCTGATGAAGAAGATGTCCTCCAGGATGATCTTGGGTAAGGAATGTAAGAGAAGGATGGAGCAAATTGCACATTTAAATCTGTTTTAACATTCTCATTTTTCTATGCCATCAAGCTTCCCTTTCTACGTTATATCAATAAAATTATGAAGTCACTATTTCATTGACTGCAGCCAACTGTTGAATCTAGACTGCTAGTAATCAATCAGTAAACTCACTCACAACTGTTCTAAGTAAAATACTAAATCTCAAATCCAAGTAGAGGTATATATGTGTATATGTATGTATATGTATATGTATGTGGTATGGCAAAAGTAACTATACAGTTGTGAGTAAACAAAAGTTTATTCTTGTGTTACTTATTAATTATTGTATTGTTTTCTATATAAACAATTGTAAACCTACCTTTGCCCCACCGTGTGTGTGTGTGTGTGTGTGTGTGTGTGTGTGTGTGTGATATAGAGGTTCTCAAACTTTAACAGGCACCAGAATCACCTGGTGGATTTGTTAAAACAAATTTCCAGGTCATAGTCCTAGAATTTCTCACTCATAACAGGAAGGGTTTTGGGAATTTGCATTTCTAACAAGTTCTCAGGTGATGCTGATGCTGGCTGATCCAATGCCCACACTTTGAGAACCACTAGTTTAATTCAATCTTACAATTCATTTGCCTTGATCCAATCTCTTTAGAATTCAATCTAATTCATTCATGCCAGATTTTTGCTTTTATAAATTAGAAAGAGGATTTTCTCCCAGAGTAGACCTTCCAGTTTTCTCTCAGAGTTATGCTGAGATTTAATTTTCATTATGCCCTGGAGGCAATAAGGAGTAGTGATGAATGAGGCAGGTGTATCTTGAGAACCAATACCACTTTGAGAGGCTACTGTCCCAAGTGAAGTTATTGAACAGTTTATCTGCAAGGAAGACTAGGCCTTAGACAATGGGAGAGAACTGCTTCATTTCTTGAGAGGTTCAAGAGAACTTGGAGATTCTAAGTGCTCATTCTCATTTATGCCTGCCCAAATGTCCCCATCACAAATTTTAGTGTTCATTTGTTCCCAACAAGTGCCCCTGTGTTAGCATAAAAAATACATATGAATTCAAAATGTAGACCATAGGTTAGAAAATCTTGCTTAAAACTCCCACACAAACTTCCTTAATATTCCCTTCATGCTTTGGTGTAAGAGTTCAAGCACGAAGCTTATCATTTTCCCTTTATAAGCTTTACATTGTAGAGCTAGTCAACCCATCCCACAATCTTTTAATCATCACTGTCATCATAGTGATCAAATGCCACAGCCACATGTGATCTAATGTCTTGCCCAGCTGACACTCCACTCACTATCAATATCAGTTATAATCTAAGTAATTGTGTTGTAATTCCATGTCATGAATTGCAATTTATGACTCACTTTCTTCACTTAATTATCTTCTCAATAAACTTGTTCAAATTGAGTAACCTCATTTTTACATACCATTATGATCTCTCTCACAATTGCTTCCCCAATTACTTTACATCTTGGTGTTCTTCAGATGAGTCCAAAATGTGGTTCAGAAGTATTTAATATAGACAGCTAAAAGTCTTCTATAACAATATTCAGTGACAAAACAACTTTTGAAATAAAATAATTTTCTAAGAAAATAAATGCAGCTGGAATTTAGCATCCAAATTAATTATTTTGCATTTAATGCCCATTATTCTTTCTTCACCCAATGAAGAAAGAATATTTACCTTTAAGAACTTTCTAAGCACCAGGAAAACAAACAAATATATCAATTCAAAATGTGGACCATAGAAATACAGTACAGTAATAAGGAGGTGGGTAGATTCTTCTGTTTGCCCTCATAAGACCCAAGCTTCATCCTTTTCTGCCTTTCTCTGTATTCCAAGATGCTAATCCCTGTGAACTGCATAGACAGGCTTACTTAGTCTCTGACTTTCTGTGAGATTCAGCCAGTGGGAGGCATTGGTAGGGAATAGCAGGGCAGATGGAGAAGGAGATAGGGCCATTTCTTTCTCTGTGATTTATTTCCCTTTCTTGATCCATTATAGTGATAGTGTCTGTATCTCTCTAGTACTATGCTCTTATTGAGTGATTTCTCTTCCATTGCTCTAGCCTCTAACAAGGTCCAATGACGTCATTTTCTTCCTTTGGCTATCAGAATTAGAGGTACTATTACCTTCCTGATGTTGCAGGTTTTTGCTTAATTTTGCCCACAACTCTAAAATTTTTTTCACTAAACTTCTTTCAAATCCTAGCTTCCTGCCATTAGCTTCACTGGTACAATAGTATAGGACATTCTTTGCCTTCATGAAACTGACAATATAGACATTTAATGTATTATGATTGGAAAGTACTATGGGACCAAACAGAGGAGTATCTTGACTAGCCTGAGATATCCAGAAAGGTTTATCTTGTGAAATCATTTAACAAAGACTAGAGAGGCAAGTGCACATGTATTTATGTTTTGGCAAACAGAGCCCTCTGTTTTTGTATCAGAAGTCTGTGAACTAAAACTGTTTGAGAATCCTGAAAATTGACCCTACAGAAAATGTTTCGCTAGATTTGTATTTGTTAGAATAAATTTTCCTAATTCAATTTCACAGTTTGTTTTCTTTTACCTAAAACCCTTAGAAGCCTTCCTGTGCATGCTTGCCATGTCACTGTCCCTGCAAATTGGGAAAAACATCTCCTCACTGAGATAGTTCAGAGGCTTCTAAATTCCAATGACCTTTAAAATCTCAGTGGTTGGTACTAACAAAGGCTTATATCTCAGCTGGGGATACTGTTTCAGGTTATAGGATGGTAGAGTAATGGTTGAATGATTGTCACTCTCTTGACAGAGGGGAAAAGAGAACCTGTGAACCATGTGCTGGCTCTTAAAGGTTCTTCTTGAAAGTGACTTTTGTTAACACTGTTCATGTCATTGGCCAAAAAAAATAACATGAACAGAAGGCAGAGAAGGATGTTCTCTCAGCAAAGGAATCTTCCATAGGGGAGGAAAATAGGAAATTTGGCCCAGCTGGTGTGTCTCAGTAGTTGAGTCTCAACCCATGAACCAGAAGGTCACCATTAGGTTCCTAGTCTGTGCACATCCTCAGTTTGCAGGCTCCATCATTAGAAGAAGATGGGCAGGAGGCAGCTGATCAATTATCTCCTCTCATTATTGATGTTTCTATCTCTCTCTCCAAATCCCTTCCTCTCTGAAATCAATTAAAAATATTTTTAAAGAGAAACCAAGATGGCAGCATAGGTAGACACCTAAACTGCTGCCTTGCACAACAATTTCAAAACTACAGCTAAAAGACAGAATGGACATCATCCAGAACCACAGGAAAGCTGGCTGCGTTGAAATTCTACAACTAGAAGGAAAGAGAGGGCCTCATGGAGATTCAGAGTAGCTGCAAAAAGCTGAGGTATGGAGACAACTTCATGGGGAAGATGGGCGGTAGAGGGCCTGGCTGGCCTCTTCTAGCGGGAAGGAGATAGAAACTCCTGACTGCACTGATCTTCAATTCCGACTGCACTGAGTCCCAGTTCCAGGTGAGACTCATAGGGAGGGAGTCTGGACTTTCATGAAAAGGAAGGAGTGTATGGAAACTTAGGGGAGCTGCAAAAGGCAGAAGTCTGGAGGTGCGTGCAAAGAGGACTGACTGCTGATTGTGCCACTGGCTTTCTTTAGCAGGAGGACAACAGAACCTCCCAACTGCACTGAAATCCAGGTCCATCTGCATTGAACTCCAGTTTTGGGCAAGACCCTGGGGACCCAGTCTCTACGGGTCCCTGAGTGCATGGAAACTCAGGGGAGCCGCAAAAGGCAGAGGTCTGGAGGTATGCATGTGTGTGCACACAGAGAGGGCTGCAGTGATTACTGAGGGACACTGAGACCCAGGGGCCGCATAGGGCAGGGCTGAGGAGAATCCAAGGCTGTCTGCTCAGCCCTGAGACTCTGCCCCATCCAAGCGCAGCACAGAGGCTTTTGCAAGCTTGCAAGTCTTATGGCTGAGTCCAGCACAGAAGTTCTTCCAGCATAGACACAGCTGATCCTCACAACCAATTGGCTTGGAAGTCAGTTCCCCCCAGTGATACTAACAACAATCAAGACTTAACTACAACAAGGCTGTACACACAGTCCACAAAGGGTGCACCAAGAGAGTCTTCCTCAGGTAACTGGGGAGTTGGAGCTACTAGGTCATATAGGACACCTAGCACACAAAGCTACTCTACTAACTTAGGGAAGCAGCAAAAATGTGGAGACATAGGAACAGATCACAAACAAAAGAAATGGAGGAAAACAAACAACTGGATATAGAGTTCAAAACCACGGTTATAAGGTTTTTCAAGAATTTCCTAGAAAAGATGGATAAATTTAGTAAGACCCAAGAGGATATGAAAAAGGACCAACTAGAAATTAAACATAGACTGACTGAAATAAAAAATATTATACAGAGACCTAACAGCAAACTAAAGGAATGCAAGAATCAAGTCAAAGATTTGAAATACAAAGAAGCAGAAAACACTAAGGAGTTTCTGGGACAACTTCAAGCATACCAACATCAGAATTGTGGGGGTGCCAGAGAAAAGAGAGAGCAAGATACTGAAAACCTATTTAAAGAAATAATGACTAAAAGCTTTCCCCCTGGTGAAAGAAATAGACTTACAAGTCCAGGAAGCACACAGAACCCCAAACAAAAGGAATCCAAAGAGGACCACACCAAGATACATCATAATTAAAATATCAAGAGCAAAAGACAAAGAGAGAATCTTAATAGCAACAAAAGAAAACAGTTAATTACCTACAAGGGAGCACCCATATGATTATCAGCTGATTTCTCAACAGAAACTATGCAGGCCAGATGGGAGTGGCAAGAAATATTCAAAATGATGAATAGCAAGAACCTACAACCAAGATTACTCTACCCAGCAAAGCTATCATTCAGAATTGAAGGTCAGATAAAGAGATAAGATAAAGAGATAAGATAAAGGTCAGATAAGAAAAAGCTAAAAGAGTTCATCAGCACCAAATCAGTATTATATGAAATGCTGAAAGTACTCTTTAAGAAGAAGAAGAAGAAAAAAAAGGTAAAGATAAAAATTATGAACAACAAATAAATATATATCAACAAGTGAATTGAAAATCTGATGAACAGAATAAACTGGTGAATATAATAGAATCAGGGGCATAGAAAGGGAGTGGACTGACAATTCTCAGGGGAAAAGGGGTGAGGGGGATGCAGGGAGAGACTTGTCAAAAATCATACATCTATGGATGAGAACAATGCTGGGGAGGTAAGGGCAGAAGGTGGGATGGAAGCCAGGTAGAGGGGAGCTCTGGTGGGGGTGGGGGGAGCGGAACAATTGTAATAATCTGAACAATGAAGATTTATTAAGTTAAAAAAAATAAAAATAAAAATCACATTGGAGATAATCATAAAAATATTTTTAAAAATTGATAAATAGTAATAAAAGCTAGTACATCTACCAGATCAGATTTTGCCAATAGATAAAAATCATTTAGTATTGAAATGTCTTGAGAAGCATAAGTCTTTTCCTTGAGATACAATTTAATGTTGAGTTTTTAACTAGGTCTAACTGATAAAAACAAATGTTTCTTTCCATTCACATCTTAGTATTCTAAACTAATAGTATTAAAATATTTCAACTGATTGACAATTATTCTGCATTTCAAAAGAGAGCAGAATTAAGGACATATAAATTAAATTTTCTTTTCCCCAAGAGAGAAATGTAGTCAGTAGTGAAGAAGAAAGAAAATCCTATAAACAAATCTGGTAATTTATTTGTTACTTATTATCTTATATCTCCACTTTTTGTTTTTTGGAAATATTTGAGGGGATTTAAAAGAATAATTCTTTCTAATTATTTTCAGTATCAATATCCTGAAATATCAAGTCAAATTAGTATCTACTACAATTTTCAAAAGAATTACTTATCTGTAAAAAGTGTTCACTTTTCCAACTCAGAATGTAATATTATATGCACTAAAAATAAAAATGTTAAAATTATGTGTATATATAGGTACTAACAAAAATTAAATGTAGAAAAATTAAAATCAATGTTTGTAAGAAAATACAGAAGAATGTTCTTTTCTTTAACTTCTGAAATATTATAACAATTATGTGGTGAATAATATTAAGCATTTATTGTCTACTAAGAGGTCCGGTGCATGGATTCATGCACTAGTGGGGTCCCTCGGCTTGGTCTGCTGAAACTGGTTCTTTGACATCCCCTGAGAGTCCCAAATTGCCAGAGGATGGTTCTTGAGTGATGGACCCCAGAATCAGGCTCCTTCCTCTCTGGTTTCCAGTGCATCATCTGAGAACCACAGCTGCCAAATCACCACAACTCAGCAGCTCCTGTGTTGAGTATCTGCCCCATAGTGGTCATTGTGCATCACAGCTACCAGTAAGTTGTCAAATGGTCACTCACTTAGGTTTTTATATATATAGATTATTTATCAAATACATCAAATACTTGCATTATTTTGATTTCATCAATGCTTACACAGTATATTTTGCTTGCTAAAAATCCTTGTCTATTTCATTTCTGTCATATTTTTTATTGTGGATAAATTAAATCATACCAAATATATGTTCTCCCTCATCATACCTTAATGGTTTTCAAACATCAGTAATTCTCTGTGTGTTTGCACATGCTCAGATACATAGATGAGAAATGAAAAACATTAGAATTATGTAGTCATATAATCCAAAATACACAATTGCTAATCACAATTGAATTTTGGTCTATTGGGTTCCACAAAAAGAGCCAAGTCAATGTATAGAAATCTTATTGGTAAAATGAAAGCTCAATTTGAAAATGACCATAATTAAAATGTTATTCAGCTCTGACCAGGTTGGCTCAGTGGATAAAGCATTGGCCTACAGACTCAGGGGTCCCAAGTTTGATTCTGGTCAAGGGCATGTACCTTGGTTATGGGCACATACCCAGTGGGGAGTGTTCTGAAGGCAGCTGATTGATGTTTTTCTCTCATCAATGTTTCTAACTCTCTATCACTCTCCCTTCCTTTCTTTAAAAAAATCAATAAAATATATTTTAAAATGTTATTCATTCAAATTCTAACGTATTATTATAATTGCAATGAGAAAATTTTCCAGCTTAAATTCTCTTTTTATAGGCTAGTTTTTCCAGTTCATCTAGCATGTTGCTCTACTTCAAAGAAATACGTTTTCCATTTAAATAAACTAGTTTACTTAAATATTACTGTTGCTATTGAGTCACTGTTTCAAATTTAGTTTGTTAGACTTTTGCATTCATCTAACTACACAGAAACACACAGCTGGACATAAAAGATTATTCAGATGCTTTTACCAGAGCCATGGGATAGTACTAGTATTTTGAATAATTGCAGGCTATGCATGGTCCATGAGGAAAAAGAAATGACAGATGGGCCTACCAATTTTGATATGCCCAATATTTTCAAAGCTGTAGTAGGCCACCTTCAAATGATTGATTTAGAATCTAGGGCATTTATACATTTGAACAACATTTTAGAGGGGGAAAAATAGGTGTAACATTGAGCCTGTTGTCATCAGTTTTTAAGCTCATTTTACAGAGAGGTTCTCAATGAAGAGGATCAGTGGTTAAACATGCATTCTTTACATTTCTTGAGAAATGTTTTTTTTCCAATTAGATTCGTAAAGACTTTTTTATTCTATAATGGATTATTATTACAGCACTAGAAATTCAGAATGTATATGTACCATTACATTTCAAAATTGTAATCAGTTTTATGATTCTGAAACTTATTCTCTGGCTTGAAAGTCAAAAGACCTGGGTCCTTGTCCCAGGTTCTGTCACCAACACACTGTATAGCCAAACACTAATTACCTGGTATATATGTATTTCTGTTCTTTCAGTTGTAAATTTAAAAGGAAATATTTTCTTCAACCTATTTTACAGGGATTTTATTAGAATACTAGAGGCCCAGTGCATGAAATTTGTACACGGGTAGGGTCCCTATGCCTGGTTGGTAATCAGGGCCCATCAGGGCCTTCTGGCTGCCAGACAAGGCCTCCCTTCCTCAGGCTGCCAGCCACTGGCCAAGGCCTTCCTTCATTCTGCACTACCCCCTGGTGGTTAGCACATGTCATAGTAAGTTGTTGAACTTTCAGTTGGGAGAACTCCTAAGGGGATAATTTGCATAATAGCCTTTTATTATATAGGATATGAAACAGAACTTGTTAAAGTACTCAGAGCTTGCCAAAAGAAAAATGACCCATAAGTACATTTAATAATTATGCAACTTTATACATCCCACCAGACTAGAAATATCTTCTTAAATAAGAATAAATTTGAATGAATAATGAATAAACTTAATGAATAAATTTATTAAGGAAAAAACTGGGAATAAACTTTTTCAAGAAGAATATTAAATATATCAATTTATCAGTTTAAAAACCTCTAAAGTTCTTTGGTGCAATTTTACAAACAAAACATTTGTCAATAGAGATGGAATTGAGTGCAAATATTAGTCTTACTCCCAATGCCTTGGATAGATAACAATAAACTTCAGAAAAGAATATTACCAATGGTCTCCTACTTGCTGAAACAGCTTAAAAGTAGAATCTAAAAGACTTGCTTACTAATTGGGGAAAGATAAGGCAAAAAGGAAGTATTACATTGGAACCATAACTGGTTTGACTCAGTGGATAAAGTGTCAGCCATAGATTGAAAGGTCTGGGCATGTATATTGGTTGCAGGCTCAATCCACAGTAGGGGACATGCAGGAGGCAGCTGATCGATGTTTCTCTCTCATGGATGTTTCTCTCTACCCCTCTCCCTTCCTTTCTGTAAAAAATCAATTAATATATATATATATATATATATATATATATATATATATATGTATATATTAATTTTTTTAAAGAATTATATTGGAGACTAAATAGTGGATCATATCCCAAAAAAACAATAATTGTGAGTTGGAGTAATGGGAGTAGGAGTGTGGCATATCAAGATATTAACCTTAGTTTTCAATGTGTTGGAGATGCAGGTGCCCAGCATTCTTTAAAGTAATTATATTCCTATTATGTTTTGCAGAGGTTTCACCTAGTCATGTTTACTAGAATTTGAAGACCCTGGTGTTCCTGATAGAAATCTTTAAAAATATCTTCATTCTTTAATACACAGTAGTTAAAAAGAACTAAGATAAATCTATATGCACTGATATAGAATAATGTCGTAGATGTACTTGAAAAAAACAAAGTACATAACAGTGAATATAGCATGCTCCCCTTGGTGAAAAATAAAAGTGACATATGCTTATGTATTCATAAACTCATTCTGGAAAGATATGGAAAAATTGGTAATTTGTTGTCTCACAGGAAGAGATCTGGGGCCTGGAAGTCTGAGAAGATATAGAATAATTTTATGCCTGGCTCTGAAATTTACATTTTGTGACATGTAAATAGTCACTCCAGCTTTCTTTTGAATAGTGTTCATGTACTTTTATTTTTTTATCCATCTCTTTTACTTCTAACCTGTCTGTGCCTTATATTTAAAGCGAATTTCTTATAGATAGCATATAGCTGAATCTTTCTTGACCAGCTTTCAATGTACATTTTAGGAGTTTAGACATCAGCATTTAATATGTTATTGATATATTTTTATTTAAATATACCATCTTGATATTTGATTCTGTCTCATCTTTTCTTCTTTCCTTTTTTTTTCCTTCTTTCTTTTGGACTAAATGAATTTTGTATATTATTCCTTATAAACTCCATTTTGGCTTATTAATTGATTGACCCATAAATTTTAGCATTTGTTTCAGGGTTTACATATGGCAGATACTGTGACAAGTGCATTTAAATATATTTTTAATCTTCACCTCATAATATGATTATAAATATTCCTGTTTACAAGGGAAGGAAAAACATTTTGCTGAAATTACAAATTAATGTCTCAGAATCAGAATTCAATCCCATGTTTACTACACTCTAAAACATACTTTGTAATATTAGGGAAATAATGGAATAGCTTTTCAACCTTTAATATAACCAGAAGTCCATAAAAGGACATTTAGCTAACTTTTGAATTTGTTGTTCTCCATGATGGAGTACAGAAAAAGCATACCTAAAAGAGAGAGAATGAATTTCAAGCATATAATTTTTAACAATGATTTCATACAATTAATATAATACAACAATTTGTGTCTTTCAGAAAAAGGGTTGATCAGTGCTGAAGCATAGAGAAAGGAAATTCAGGAGGTAAATGATGGCAATATTCCTCCAGATATATATTGGGAATAAAATATTTTAGTCAAAATAATAATCTGGCCATTTCAGGGGCAGACATAGTATTTATCAGTGGTTCTCAACCTTCCTAATGCCATGACCCTTTAATACAGTTTCTCATGTTGTGGTGACCCCCAACCATAAAATTATTTTTGTTGCTACTTCGTAACTGTACTTTTGCTACTGTTATGAGTCATAATGTAAATATCTGATATGTGGGATGTATTTTCATTGTTACAAATTGAACATAATTAAAGCATAGTGATAATCACAATTAGATATTTTGAAATATTTATTTCTAATTACAAATAAATGAAATTTTGTCTGGAAGCATGGTGTAGCATGGGTAACAGTCTTAATATAACAACAGTAAACTACATTTTCCGATGGTTTTAGGTGACCCCTGTGAAAGGTTCGTTTGACCCCCAAAGGGGTCGCAACCCACAGGTTGAGAACCGCTGGTATAGATGTTAAGAGCATCAGAAACTTTAGAACTAGACTGTCTGGGTTTGAATCCTGAATCTGCCACTTCTTAGTTCTAGGACTTTGGAAGATGCTGTGGATTGAATCTTTGTGTCACTTGAAATTCATAATTTGAAGCTCTATTCCATAATATGATGTTATTTGGAGTTGGGACCCTGGAGAATTAATCAGGTCAGGAGGTTGTACTCTTATGAATGAGACTAGTGCTCTTATAAGAACTCTCCCTACCATGTGAGGATATAGCAAGAAGGTGTCTATCTGCAAACCAGGAAGAGAACGCTCATTAGAACATGATGATGCTGGCATTCTGATCTTTGACATCCCAGCCTCCAGAACTGTAAAAATAAAATAAAATAAAATAAAATAAAAAGTCTGTTGTGTAAGCCATCCCAGACTATTGTATTTTTTTAAATACATTTTATCGATTTTTCACAGAGAAGAAGGAGAGAGAAACATAGATGAGAGAGAAACATTGAACAGCTGCCTCCTGTACCCTCCACCCCCCGACCCCC
The DNA here is from genome assembly GCA_004026805.1 of Lasiurus borealis. NCBI lineage: Eukaryota > Metazoa > Chordata > Mammalia > Chiroptera > Vespertilionidae > Lasiurus > Lasiurus borealis. The sequence goes on along the minus strand of PVJN01013312.1, from coordinate 28,166 downwards.
GCAACTGGGGATGTGCCCACAACCAAGGTACGTGCCTTGACCAGAATTGAACCTGGGACCCTTTAGTCCATAGGCCAATGCTCTATCTACTGAGCCAGACTGGTTTCGGCCAGACTATTGCATTTTGTTAAAGCAGCTCAAACTAAGACAGTAAGGTTATTTAACTTCCTTGTGCTCAGTGCCCTCATCTACAAATTGGAATAACAATATATCCTACTTCACAGGTTTGCAGCAATGTTTAAAAGAGACACTATACATAAAACCCTTCAAGACAAGCAATAACAAGTGTTAGAGAGACCCAACCACTATGGAAAGCATCTGGTGATTCCTCAGAAAATTAGAAATAGAGCTACCAGAAATCCCTCTCCTTTGGGAATATCCAAAAGACTCAAAATAATGTATTCCCAAAGATATATGCACCCCTATGTTCACTGCAGCATTAGTCACAGTGGCCAATTCATGGAAAAAACTAAAGTGTCCTCAATAGAGGAATGGATAAAGAAGATATGGTACACATACACAATGCAATACTACTTGCCCATAAGGAAGGATGAAATAGGGCCATTTGCAACAACATGGATGGACTTTGTGAACATTATGCTAAGTGAACTAAGTGAGCCAGAAAAAGCTAAGAACCATATGATTTTACTCATATGTGGGATATAAAACTGAAACTCATGAACACAAACAGCAGTGTGGTGGTTGCCAGAGGGAAGGGGGTAGGAGTAGAAGAAGTTCCTAAGATAAGGTGAGAGGAGAAGGTTTGACTTTGGGTGGTGGGCACACAGTGCAATATACAGATCTTATAACATAGAAAGCCATACCTAAAACCCTATATTATTATGTTGACCAATGTCATCCCAATAAATTTAATTTAAAAATAAAACATTGCCTTTGCCTGAATGGATTTTAAAAAAATTCAGAAGTGCCTGCCCCATATGAACTGCAGTTATTATTACTATAGATGTATCAGACACTCATACTATGATGTCTTTACATTTATGCTCCAAATAATTACTTCATTTCTTTTTTCCTAAATCCTCACCAGGCAACCCTCTGATGGCTTCTTGTATGCCACGGCGTCAGGGATGTGCCCTGATTTAAGATTTAAATCCTTTCGATGTCTCTGTCGCATTTTTTATTTGATTATTCTTTACCAATCAGTACATCATTGAAATGTGCTGCCAAGGGAGCGGAATTCAGTGACAGCCTGCAGCTTTTTTATTACCAGCAAGTGTTTGGCTATGGAGAGTTCCCTTTAAGTAAACTGTCAAGGGATTGAGATATTTTTGAGGCTGACTTTCTATTCACCTATTTTGTTGGCGCTACAAACTAATACATAGAGTCATTTATATGTAACAGTTTGAGACTCTAGGATGTGATCTCACAAATGCCTTTGAAAGGTGAATCTTGGGCAATCATTTTGCTATCCTATCAGAGGAATTACTTTATAAACTCTATTTGTTGACAGTGATTGAGCTGTAGTCACCTTTACACTATCCATGCAGAACACTATGCATGCAGGGGTCTTGCTAAGCCATGTTTTCTTGAAATTTAGGAAAATTACTCATAGGTAAATGGACATTACTAGTTAAAAATCAGTTTTCCCCATTAACATGAGTCTTCTTAAAAACACTTTGCCAGGACTCAATATTAGTATGTTACTATGGTCAGGATTAATACATATATATTAATATATATATTTAAAATATATTTTATTAATATAAGAGGAAAAGAGAGGGAGAGAGAGAGATAGAAACATCAATTATGAGAAAGAATCATTGATTGGCTGCCTCCTACATACCTCACACTGGGGACTGAGCCCGTCACCTGGGCATGTGCCCTGATCTGGAATAGGACTGTGACCTTCTGCTTCATAGATCAATACTCAACTGCTGAGCCATGCTGGCTGGGCAGGATTAGCATATTTGTTTAAAAGTAAATTAAATTATTTCCTTAAAAAATACTGTTGTTTATAACTTAGACTTTCACAAATACAGATGGACTTTCCTTCAAATGCTATTAGTTTTAATAAACTCTATTCCACATTTCTTACTTCAATAGTGTATAATGTCAAATAGCATAAATATTTCTTCACCTCATTGTGTTATTTTGTGAGTCATTCTGTCTTAGTGGGTAGCCATGGAGATAACCCACTCAGATCTCTCCTTTTAAACATACCTGCTGTAGTGACCATAGATGTCTGACACCTTTCAATGGGAAAGTTCATGGCAGGCCATGCTTCTTTTCCCTGGGCTGCTCCAGTCTTTGAGCACAGTAGGAGCATTAACCTGACCTTTCTTATAAGCACAGCTTCAGCTGGCCCCAATAACTCGACAGGTATAGAATCCCATCCAAGAAGAGAATTCAATAAGAAAAATCACTTTACCGGGAAGGAGGTATGGGAGTGGGCCCATGTCCATGGGGCCTATCATATCATATACTGTAGCATTGACATGAAGCTGCCCTCATAGAGTACTTGAAAGGCTTACTGAAGAAAGAGCTAATTGGGCAGTTGAGCGACAATCATTTAAAATGATAACCACACCATTCCTCAGGATAGCATACAGGCACTAAATCAGAGATCTCTATATGGCAAGGTGTCTCCAATATAAAGGATACATGGATCTGAGAGCCATGGGGTGAGAGCAAGGATGGCCTCATTTATAGTCCCTCCCAAATGACTCAATGGAGAACTCTGTACTTCACTTCCTAACTCTGGGCTGAGCAGAGTCAGGTATTCAAAGGTTCTCTCTTTTTCCAGGGGTGACAGCAGTGATCCACTAAACCACTAGTAGCAGGACACATTTAACTCTTTGTATCCAGGGGCCAGGAAGCAGGAAGAATTGACTCTGGTAAGCAGAAAGAGATGGGACTGCTTTTCCACCTTGGAGACAAGGAGAAATAATATGTACATTTCCTTGCCTAATGGTAACTGTGAATGAACACATGCAGAAACTTCAATGTAAGAAGAGTATGATGACCAAAGTCTAAGACCCCCTAGGAATAGATGTTTAAGTAGCATGACCAGGTAAGTCAACAAGATCTGTGGGGGCCATAGCTGAGAGCAAGGGGGATGTGGATGCATAGTGGAGAACAGAGTTAAGTACTGTAATAGCCCTAAACAAACCCTTTCTAAGTTTACTCTTAACAAGAGGGTTTCATAGGAATCAGCGAAGAGCTTTATGATGAACTCATTGAGTTTCCAGCTGAAGCATTTTGGAATGCACTGCCAAGTTTGCACCAGGCCAAGCTTTTCCTGCACTGCTCTCAGACAATGACTGAGTTTGGCAGAAGTACTAGAACTGGGCTGTTCCTGACCAAATTTGGATTCCTCTAATGGACAACTTTAGGTCAGGATTCCCCCTTGGTCTGGTCTAATTCAGAACTTCAAGTACATAGTAAACTGGAATAGATTGAACCCACTACTTATACTTTGGCCTTGAGGGTCCATTCAAGATCAGGGCCTTGTATCAGCTCTGAGAGGAAGGCCTTAATGTGGGGAACTATGAAGTTTTTAAAGAAGACACACACATGTAGTACTGTTACATTAGGCAACCAAAATTTATTAAGTGACAGAATTCAGATAGAAACCTTCTAAAAGGAGGAGAGAGATGGTGAGAGAAACAATATTTTAAGAGGGTGAGGCAGATCAGAGAAGAGATGCTTAATAAAAAGGCACTTAACTTAATACCAAGGATGAGTCCCGAGGAGAAAAAACAGCATCAAACCAAAGAGTGGGCACCATTGGCTAATTGTCTCAACATGTTTAATTCCAGAATATACACACTATAATGTATTTATTTGTTGAGAATATTTTAAACCATATAAATCCTAGTGGCCAGAGAGAAACAAACAAACAAACAAAAAAACACAACCAGAATCTTAAGGTTGTAGTTTTAGGAAGAGACACTCAGTATCTTCTCTCTCCATTCCCTTGTGGTGTTGTATCATAAATCAGCGAGCTAGATTCAAGATGCCTTAATGAGCTAATTAGTTAGGAGTCTTTATTATGCTCAGGCACAGAGCAGAATATATCTGTCAAATTCTGAGCAAACACATAGAGGAAGATTTCCCTATTTATACCCTTTTGAGCTCTTTGTCTACATATTTTACAAAGAGCTCTGTGTAAGTTATTTTTGCAAACCATTTGTGACCTGGGCTACATAATGAACAAACACTTTGCATGAGAATATGGGAATATTATCAGTATTAGTCTATTTCAGTGGTAGGCAAACTCATTAGTCAACAGAGCCAAATATCAACAGTACAATGATTGAAATTTCTTTTGAGAGCCAAATTTTTTAAACTTAAACTTCTTCTAATGCCACTTCTTCAAAACAGACTCACCCAGGCCATGGTATTTTGTGGAAGAGCCACACTCAAGGGGCCAAAGAGCCACATGTGGCTCCTGAGCCACGGTCTGCTGACCATGGATCTATTATGTTAGATGGCTAGCTTGCAAGGTCAGATAGTTAAATTTTTATCTTTTTCTATTATTCAAACTAAAACAGTTATTTTACAGAATAAAGGGACTATCTAAAAATAATAGAGTAGTTCAAACAGCAGTTTCAAACAGCAGTTTTCCAAAGGCGGGATTACTATGCTTCAATGGCAAATGGTAAGAAAAAGATATCCCTTGATAGAAAATGTAAAGGGTTTGGGGATGTTCTAAACCTATTTAATAAAAATCACTCACCATGTTCATTATTTCTAATTCACACAATCTCCTGAAAAATGATGGGAAACATAGCCAGAGTAACCTTCCTGGTGTTGAAAATGCCTCATTTTGGTTTTCTATAATTCTGAATAATTTAACATCATCCTATCCAACCAATCTATCTTCCTCTCTTTTCAATGTATCCTCACTATTAATCAGACTGTTTCCCTCACTGGGGCTCAGCACACCACACTCTTTTCTGTGCAGGGGAGAAAAAAATTCTCTGTTACCCTCTGAGGGTATCTAGTTGGGTATAAGAATGAAACTGATATAAGACAGATTAACAGGCAAAAACATACACATTTTATTTTAAAACTTTTATATGTCCATAGGAGCCTTCCCAAGAGAATATCAACCCCCCCAAAAAAAAACACATGGTAAAATGTAAATACTTTTATAGTAGGCTGAACAAAGAAAAGCACTTGTGAAAAAGTAACTATGTGAAGAAGCTAAAAGAGTTATTTTAACAAGTTCTATTTGTACAGATTTATTTCCTTTCCACCTCAGTTCCCTGATTATCTGTCACTGATGATAACACTGTCTTCTTTCCTCCATGGACAGAGAGGGCATCATACATGGAAATTATATCTCCTGCTTTCAGAAATAAAAAGGAGGGTCAGATTTTCTTCTTGCATCTCCTATTTCTCAAGTGACTGTAAGTTAAAATAATTAATATACCAAAGCAGCAGATTTTGAGGTGACATACTCTGAATTCCTCTACCTGTTAACTTTATTTATAAGGTCCCCTGTTCCTCCTATTCATTTCTGCCCCTGCCAACCTCTCACATTGTCTTTATTCTAGCATTTACCCTATAGATTCACCTCATGAGCTTATTTCTATATGCATTACATACTTCTTACTTTCAAAATATGCCCTTAGGCATTGTAAAGTTTTATTAAATATACTAGAGGCTCAGTGTTGGGGGGTGTGTTTCCTTCAGCCCAGCCTGCTCCTCGTTAATCTGGGACCCCTTGAGGGATGTCCGACTGCCCATTTTGGTCTGATCCATGTAGGGGATCAGACATCCCTCTCACAATCCAGGACTGCTGGTTCCCAACTGCTCACCTGCCTGCCTTTCTGATTGCCCCTAACTGCTTCTGCCTGCCAGCCTGATCACCCCCTAATCACTCCCCTGCCAGCTTGATTGATGCCTAACTGCTCCATTGCAGTCTGTTTGCCCCTAACTGCCCTCCCCTGCAGGCTTGGTCACAGCTAACTGCCCTCCCCTGCAAGCCTGGGTCTCCCCCAACTGCCCTTTCCTGCAGGCCTGGTCACCCCCAGCTTCCCACCTCTGCTGGCCTGGTCACCCCTAATTGCCCTCCCCTGCAGGCTTGATCACCCCTAACTGCTCTTTCTTGCAGACTTGGTTCATGCCAACTGCCTTCCCCTGCTGGCCATCTTATGGTGGCCATCTTGTGTCCACATGAGGACAGTCATTTTGTGTGTTGGAGTGGTGGTCAATCTGCATATTACTCTTTTATTAGATAGGATAAAGGCCTGGTGCACGGGTGGGGGCCAACTGGTTTGCACTAAAGGGTGTCCTAGATCAGGGTGGGGATTCTCTTGGGGAATGAGGTGGCCTGGGTGAGGGGCCTCTGGTGGTTTGCAGGCCAGCGATGCTCCCTGGTGACTCAAGCAGCAGCCTGGTATCCAGAATTTACTTATTTTCTACAATTGAAACTTTGTAGCCTGAAGTGGAGCCAAGCCTTCTGCTTGCACAGCCATTGAACTTTGTTGCCTTAAGCGCTGGCCAGGGTGTGTGGAAAGCTTGGCTTCCTCTATCATCAGGGGCAACCCAAGCCTCCCTTCTGCTCTCTCTGTGGCAGTAGCCATCCTGGTTGGGTTAATTTGCATACTTGCCCTGATTGGCTGGTGGGCGTGGCCAGTGGGCATGACCTGTGGGTGTAGCAGAAGTATGGTCAATTTGCCTATTACTCTTTTATTAAATAGGATTTGTCTTCTCTTCCTAAGTAGACTATAAACTCCTTAAATACTTGACTCACTTAGTAAATATCAATAATTGCATAATTTTAAAACTGCATCATTTTAGATGCTGAAACTGGTATGCAGACTGTCAGTCTCTGCTCTAGTCACCCCATACCAAAAGTATCAAAGTTAATAAGAACATTAGAATACTAGAGGCCCAGTGCACAAAATTTGTGCACAGGTAGGGTCCCTAGTCCCTTCCCCCAGCTGGCCCCTGGTTATCCTGGTCAAGGGGACAATTTGAATACTCTTGCTTTCATTATATAGGATGATAAAATGGAATGCTTACTATATACTCGGCTCAATTCTAAGTTCTTTACATATATTAAATTACTTAATTCATGGTATTTGTATCAAACTTCGTGGCTTTCTTTTTCTCAAGTCCCTTATCTAATCCACCTAATTTTATTGGCTCTACTTTCATAATAGAGCTAAAATCTTCCCACCAAATTCATTGATATCCTTCTGGTTCCAGGTCTCATTTCTCTCCTCGATTATTGGAATAGTCCCTTATTGTTATCTCAAGATAGCACAGTATAATCCTTTTAGTTTTAAGTCTTTATAACCTCTGTTCAAAACCCTTCAATGACCATCCACTTCCTTCAAAGTAAATGATAATCTTTCATGGCCTATACTACCCAATAAGATCTTTTTTTTCCATCCATCACTGGACCTTCATCTCACACAACTCTTGTCCTTGCTCACTCTGCTCAAGCCAATTGACCAGCCTTGTTCTTCCATAAAAGGCACAGTAGGGGTTCAGAATGTCACCCTCAGATGTGCTCTGTGGTATAATTACTAGTATTCTGAGCTAGAGGCAATGGAGATCCTGTGGGTCCAGTCCCCTTTACTTACCAGAAGAATTAGAGTGAGGGACCTTTCACATAATGCTATTGTCAAAGATAACCTTTTCTGACCTATCTATATGTGAAGGTAAACTATTAATTACTGAATATATACTGTTCTTATCATCCTATAATGATCCTCTGAAACCACAAGGTGTGTGACCTCATCCTTAGCCAAGAATGCGATATATACTTCATTTTTCTGTCTCTGAACCTCTTATATATGTGGGGTCTCTAATTCTCTCATGTATGGGGTGTCCCCATATGCAGGTATGTAATTAAATTTATTTTTCTCTTGTTAATGTCTCACATAGATTTAATTATTAAACCATGAAAAAAATTAAGGAGGGTAAAGTTTCTTCCTTCCTCACAGTACTTAGGGTCTTGGCTCTAGTTTTCTTCTTCTGTCTAGAGTACATCCCATTTTACACAGATAACTCTCCTCCTTTAGTTGGTTCAACTCTTCCCTTATTAAGTCCCACCTTGATGCTCTATTTAATTCTGCAACTTTCCCTTCCTTCTTCTTCCTGATACCTCATAATCTCTATTTTTTTTTTTAGAGCTCTAACCACTTTTTAACACACTATATAATTTTTAGCTGAATATATTATCAGCTCTCTCCATGTCTATATAAACTTCACGAGGGAAGTGAGCCTTGTGTTATTCACGAATGTATCCCAAGAAACTAAAACAGTGGCTGCTACCTGAAAGGCAATACAGAAGTACTTGGTGAATGAACTTAGAATTGAGCCTAGCATTTTTTTTTTTCTGCAAGGCCGCTGCACTTTGGTGAAGAGCCTTAATTGGCTTTTCAGCTAACTTTTACATTACTAAAGGGTCAAAACCACATGGAGCCTAGAGTTCTCTGGGCTAGTTACAGATTTACGTTTGGAGGACAGAGGAAATATAAACTAAGAAACCGAAGGGTGCAGTTATTTCTTGGGGGTGGCTGAGGAAGCAAAGGCAAACTTCCTCCCCCTTTGCACATGCACAAGTGCTTCAACTTGCAGCAGGTGACTTTGTACACATCCAGCGCCAGGGTGCTTGGACCCTGCTACCCGGCTTTGCCCTTTTCCTGGCAACTTCAGTGCCCTCACTTAGGTGGTCAGGCCGTGCCTAAACCCGCGTTTCCCCTGTCGGGATGTCCCTCCCCCCAGGGACAAGGTGCCAATGTGGCCTATACTCCCTGGTGAGGCAACCCGCGGCAGCTGCAAGGACAGGCAGATAGGCGGATAGGCGGACAGGCGGACAGGCGGACAGGCGAACAGGCAGCGGAGTGAACACCGGGGTGAGGCCCCGGCGCGCTTCCACCCGGGCGCGGCTGCGATGACGTCACTGGCCCGCCCGCCGTACGCACGCGCACTGCGACCAGCATGAGGGTCGCGGCTCTGATCAGGTAACGTGGCGCTGGTGCCACCTTCTTCCTCCCTGGGCAGCCTGCACTCCCTTCCCGCTGATGGGCGAGAAGTGCCGCCGCCGCCGCCGCCGCCGCCACGGCCCGAGGCCGTAAAAGGGGCCGTCTGTGGGCGAGCACGCGGTGGTTCTGACGGCCCCTCCGGCCACAGGAGGAGGCGGGGCCTTCGCGCTGGCGCCCCACCCGGCCGGGCCCGCGGCCTCGGGCTCGCGCCCCTCCTCTCCGCCTTTCGCCGCCCCCTCGATTAGGCCCCTCAGACTTGGATTCACGTTGGACACTGTAGAAACTACTGATGCTCAGGTCTCATGGCCAGAGCTCTGGTTTAATGAGCCTGACACGGCCCAGGGTCGGGGTCCTTAAAGTTGTGGTTGTTGGGAAGTTTGAGAGCCACAGCTTGACTCTGCTTGGCCACCACCTCCGGCCTTTTCTCCCGGCTGGCTTTCTTCATCCTCCTCCGCATCAACCTTCAGTCTTTAAACCCGGTCTTCTGGGTCCAGAAACTCACCGCTCCCTCACTGTCCTCTAGGTGTGTCTGGATTGCCTATGACATGGGATATATTTTACTTTGGCGCTCAAAGACAGGGATGGAATTGTACCAGTTTTTTTTTTTTTAAAAAACGTAATAAATTAATTGTTGTTAACAGTATTACAGATATCCCCCATTTCCTCCCCTATGCCCCCCTCCACACCATCCCGCCCCAGCCCAGGACTTCACGCTAATTGTCTGTGTCCATGGGTTATGCATATACTCATAATAACTTCTTTTCCATCCCCCATACCCTAAATCTTGTTGCTGTTGGCTTCAGATACACATTTGTTGCTTTTAGAATAACCTCATGGTAATACTTCATATTCCAAAAGGAATTTGAGATTTGTGGTAAACCCACAATATTTAGACCTACAACAACCCAAAGACAGGCCAGTTAAAATGGTTCCATACTCAATCTGAAACTTGAAGCAAAGGGGGACACAGTCACAACATTAAAGGGGGGGGGGGGTTTAGTCTACTTGAATTTTGTTTGGTGAGATTGGGATCTTTATAGAGTGATCTGCATTGAAACCATGCATTTTCTTTGTAAACTCATTGAAAATTTCATATTGTTCAATGCCTTAGGGAGTTGCTACTGACTTACTAAGCTCTTGACATAACACTAACCCCTTCTGGAATACTCCAGTTTCTTTTATTTCATTACCATTTTTAGGTGACTCAGTGTCAAGAAGTATTATTATTCAGTGTATTTCTTTTGTAAAGTGAATGATTAAGCTTTGACCATTGTGGTCTTCATTTGATCTAGATAGATCAGAATAAAGAGTAGTTCAGGAAATTAGAAATTGACATTTATATGCACTTTGCCAGAATTTTAACCATTAAAGAGACACCAACTGAAGACTCTGAAATCTGGGAGGGAAGGAGAGAAGATTGGTGTAATCCGTTGCAATAAACATTTTGTAATGTGCATACATTACTTTTATAATAAATTACAAAATTTATTGTTGGAAAATTCTTGATAAACTATAAGATCTGTATAAATACTAGGAGACATACTGTAGATATGAATGCATAACATATATATATATAAATATGAATACATATATAGTACCCATATAATATATTTATGTGCATATACTAGTATGCTTGAGTATTTATGGAGTTAATTAAATACAATGAATCTCCTGTATTTTCGATGTGTGTGTGTGTGTGTGTGTGTGTGTGTGTGTGTATGTGCGCGCGCGTGCGTGCGCGCAGATGCGCTAAAATGTGTGTGTTTTAGAGAGTAAGTGAAATCAAGATCCTTACATACTTTTAGGGGAGGGGAACCTTTTTCTGCCAAGGGCCATTTAGAGCTTTATAGCATAATTCATGGGCCATACAAAATTATCAACTTAAAAATTAATGTGCTATATTTTGTCTAACATTTAATTAACTCACATCTAATCCCTTGGCAGGGCCAGACCAAATGATTCACAGGCCTTATATGACCCTTAGGCCCTAGAGCAGGACATTCCCCACCCCTGTCTTAGACCATACAGAACATGATTTTCCTAATACACAAAAAATAGAATCATTGAATTTTACGTTGAGTGACACTTGGAGGATTAGCTAGATCATTCTCTAATTTTATAATAAAATATATGAAACAAACACATTGAATAATCTAGCTTAGTATCCAAAAGTTGGAAACTAAAATTCTGATCTTTTCTGTGGAACTTATTATATAATATATTCAAATGTATTTTGTGACTTTTCAGGGGATAAGATGATATGTATTTCCTAAACTTATTTGACCTTGAAAACCATTGTCCTTAGAATACTTGTTGGACAGTAGTGTTCCATAAAACACAATTTAGGAAATACTATTTTTTGATATGTTCTTATTGATTTTGCATAGATGACAGAGAGAGAGAAGCATCCATCAGCTGCCTTTTACACACTCCCTAGTAGAGATTGAACCTGCAACTCAGGCATGTCCTGACCAGGAATTGAACCTCTTAATGCATGGGGCAGTGCTTAATCCTTTGGTCCACACCAGCTGGTCAGGAAATACTATTTTAAAACCATATTTGAAGGCTTAGCATTTTAAAATAAATTATAAAGCTAAGTTCTGATTGCAGATGTGTATCTTTTAATCTTTACTATTGTAATGAATTAGAATTGTGGAGATAGAAACTTTCATCTTAACTATTTTACAATAGAGGCCCAGTGCTACGAAATTCATGCATGAGTAGGGTCCTAGGCCTGGCCAATGATCAGGGCCGATTGGGGTCTTCTGGCTGCCAGCCCGGGTTCCCCTTCCCTTGCTGCCGGCCCGGGCCTGCCTTCATTCCACGCTGCACCTTGGTGGTCAGTGCATCTCATAGCAAGCGATTGGTTTCCCTGTTGCACTCCTATGGGAACAATTTACATAGTAAGCTTTTATGTAGATAGATAGTCTGAAGAATTACATCATTTTGTCCTATGGAAATAGAGCAGTGAAGTTCAGTAGGAGAAGTTGTGGAATACAGATTTATGGGAATATCAGAATTTGAGGGAACGAAGTGTGATGTGTAACTTCATTTTGTCCCTTAAAATCTCTCCCCTTGAGAAGTTCTGGAATGATAGTTGTTACTGATCAGAATATGGTAGAGGCAGACAAATGTTGGGAACTAAAACAGCAAAAAGTCCAGCTTGTAGATTAAAAAGTCTCTTAGTTTTTTAGGCTATGAATAGATCTAAACATTGGGGGTACATTTGTAGATCTTAAGCAAAGGTTAGAAAGAAGGGAAACAGGAGGAGCAAGAAAAGGGAAGAGAGGCAATGTTAAAAGAAAGGAAGAAGCATCTAAAATGAGAAGCAGTACAGTATGAAATCCAAATAACAGAGTTTGCCATTCAACCTTGTTACAGATGAAGTATCACTTCTCTTGACTAAGTGATTTGCCTCTGCCTTAGGTAAATTTAGTACCAGATTTAGCTCCTTTTTAATCTGTTAATTTGATTTGTGCTCAAGCCTTATTGTGCCATCAGATAATGATGGCTGAAACTTAAAATACTACCCTCTGTCATAGTAGTGGAGTGTTGACCTATAAATCAGAAGGTTTTGGTTCGATTCCCAGTCAGGACATATACCCGGGTTGCAGGCTTGATCCCAGTGGGAAGGCTTGCAGGAGGCAGCCTACCAATGATTCTCATCATTGATGTTTCTATCTCTCCCTCTCCCTTCCTCTCTGAAATCAATAAAAAAAATTATATATATATATATATATATATATATATATATATATATATATATATATAGTTGAATTATTGACAGTACTGATGTTTAACTTTTTTGGTGTAATTTGCATTTTGCTTTCTATCTACAAAATTTGAACCCACAAAGTATGTCATACTTTCTCATTGGAGTGGATCTCAGATTTTAAAAAACCATTTGAGAGAGAGAAAAACATCAGTGATGAGAGAGAATCCTTGATTGGCTGCCTCGTGCATACTCTCCACTGGGGATTGAGTCCACAATCTGGGCATGTGCACTGACCAGGAATCAAAGTGTGATCTGGTTCACAGGTCAACACTCAACCACTGAGCCATGCAAGTAAGGCTGATTTCAGATTTTTAATTTGATCTTTTAATTGGTTATGGAGGCCAGTTGTTAGATTTCTTACAGTGCAGCAGATGTTTTTCTACCTTTTCATAGAAAACTTCATCTAAAGTATATGTAATAAGTTTTTAGATGGAATGTAATCTTATTTAAATACATTTGTTATTAATTTCAGAGAGGAATGGAGATGAGAGAGAGAGAGAGAGAAATGTCAGTGATGAGAGAATCATTGATTGGCTGCCTCCTGCCTGCCTCACACGTGGGACCAAACCCGGAATCCAGGCATGTGCCCTTGACCAGAATCAAACCCAGGATCCTTTATTTCTCAGGCCAACACTCTAAACACTTAACACTGAGCAAAATCAAGTAGGGGTGGAATGTAAGCTTAAATCATTTTATTTGCAAGCACTTTGTATATTGAGTAAAGCTACTGTCACAAACCAAAGAGTTGTCATATTTTGTTTAGAATGGTCTCTGTTGTAGTGGCATATAATTTCATAAGCTTTTGTGAGTATCTACTTTAGACATTCAGATAATTTCACTCAATTTGCTTGTGGTACAGAAATTAGATGTGGTGCTTTGCATTCTACATTAAGGTAGGCCCCCAAAATTTTGAACAGCGAAATAAATAATGTGTTCTATTTAATACCTAATGATTCTATGTTGAATAATGATCAGTGACCTTATATATGGATATATATATGTATATCTTTATTTCTGTTTTAGTGGTGGGAAGGACAGCTGTTACAATATGATGCAGTGCATTGCTGCTGGGCATCAGATTGTTGCTTTAGCAAATCTAAGACCACCTGAAAACCAAGGTCAGTGTATACTTTTATTGGAAATTTTCTAAGTGACTGAAATTCCAACTTCATTATAGTCTGTTGTATACAGTCTATAAAAACATAAAAGGAATTAGGACATCTTTAGCACCTATTAGATGCTAAGTTCACTGCTAAATGTTTTTCAACTACTTATTCTTTAATCCTCATAACAACTAGAGAGTTTTATTCAACAGAATACTGAGGCTCAGAGTTTTATAACTTTGTCCAAGATAAAATAGCAAGACAAACTTGCAGAGCTGAGCCTTGAACCTTCTTACTTCACACTGTCTTTCTACCACAACACATTTCCAAGTGTTGCAGGGATTATACAGGTAAATATGATAGAGCCAGTAGGAGCTTGAGAAATAAGACATGTATTGATAGATGATAATGTATGAATTTTATTATAAAAATTTAGTTTATCTATCTTAGATGTAAGCTAAATGTATGAGACTTGATAGATGTATAAAGTAATACATTTTCACTTTTTGTCTAGTAACAAGGACATCCATAAATAATCCACAGACCTCATTGTAGTTCCTTTTTTTAGATTACTCAACAATGACATTTTCCCAATTAGAATTTTTTCTCTTCTGTGTCCACGTGTGCCTGAATTTCCTCTTTTAATGCAACAGTTATGTTGGATTAAAGGTGTACCCTAATGACCTCATCTTAACTAATTACATTCGCAAGGACACTATATCCAAATAAGGTCGCATTTGGAGGTAATGAATGTTAGGACTTCAAAATAGGAATTTGGGAGGGATACAGTTAACCCTCAATAATATATCTTTTGTTAACTGGGATATAATTGATGTATTATATTGTAGTAGTTCAAGGTAAACAGCATAATGATCTGACAAATATATATAGTAAAATGATTACCACAAGTTTAGTTTATATCAATCACCACATGGTTATAATTATTTTTCCCAATTAGACCTTTAAAAAAAGGAAAATATTTACTAATTTTAACACTCTTGTATTATACTTATATAATTATAAATATTAACTGCTAAAGTGCCTTAGAGAGAGATTAACAACTTGTCTAAGTTTGTTAATAATTTTCCTCATACTTCTAGTAAAATGTTTTTATCATTTACTCATTTCTTTCAAGGCTCTACTGTTATTTTAGGATGAATTAAATGAGTAGTATATATGAAAACACTAATCATTTTTCCTGGCATAAAGTAGGCATCCAGTAAATGTAGGTGAAGCTAAAGCTAGCTCTAAATCAATCTGTTCCTTCTTTCCCTCCTTCCCTCCTTCATTTCTTCCTTGCATCCTTCCTTCCTTAAAGTTGTCAGTCTATTGAATTTTTAATTTTATATCATTTTACTATTTTCTGTTTATTTTGTCTTTGCTTTTTTCCCCCAAATAGATTGCTTGCATGCTTCTTCAGAGGAAAGGTCATAATCTTCTATGTTCCTTTCATTGTTCCTCAGCACTAGGGACAGCTCTGTGCATCTGGTAGGCATTCACTTAGTTTATTGGTGGACAGATGAATAATAAACTAACTAGGATTAGCCCTAGAATAGCCAGCAGTTATTCGTCAGATGTTCTTTCCTTTTGTGATTAAGACCCAAGTGAAGTGGGAAGAGGGAGATTAAAGACATTTTACTAGAAGAAATAGCACAAGTTCTGTAGAAGGTTGGGGCAAACATATACTCTAGCCTCTGTGGCACCCACAAGCCATGCCCACCAGCCAATCAGGTTCGAAGAAAGCGAGTGGAAAGGTCAGTGCTCAGAAGAGGATGATGTCTATTGAATTAAAGTGTGAAATCATAGAAAACATGAGCAAGGTATGCGAGTGGCTGAGGCAATACGGGCGTAGTACTTCAACGATATGTACTGTGCTTAAACAGAAGGAGTCGATAAAGGGTATAACTCCAGCTAAGGGCGTTACAGTAATTTCTAAGCTCCGTAGCTCTCTCCATGAAAAGATGGAGAATCTACTGATGGTGTGGGTGACGGAGAAGCAGCTTAAAGGAGATACGTTAACACAGGGCATCATATGCGAGAAGGCGCGAGCGATTTATGGTGATTTGCTGGAGCAGACCCCGAGCACTTTCACAGACGAAGCATCGAAAGACTCATTTAAAGCCAGTAGAGGCTCATTTGATAATTCAGGAAAAGGTCCCGCATTCACTCCATCGTAAGGCATGGTGAGGCAGCAAGTTCGGATGTGAAGGCAGCTGAGGATTACCTCAAAACTTTTTCCGAACTGATAGAAGCCAAAGGATATATCCCCCAGCAAGTCTTCAGCTGTGACGAGACAGGGCTTTTCTGGAAGAAGATGCCGAATAGGACTTATATAACAGCAGAGGAGAAGGTGATGCCAGACCACAAACCCATGAAGGATAGGCTAACTCTCGCACTGTGCGCCAATGCGAGTGGCGACTGCAAGATCAAGCCTCTACTCGTATACCATTCAGAAAACTCCAGAGTCTTTAAGTCACATAAGATTTTAAAAGATAAACTGCAAGTTATGTGGAGGGCAAACCCGAAGGCATAGGTCACCAGGCAGTTCTTTGTGGAGTGGGTAAACCTGGTTTTCGGCCCTTCTGTGAAGAAATATCTACAGGAAAACAACCTAACCATGCAAGCCCTCCTCGTCCTCGACAATGCTCCTGCTCACCCACCGAACCTCGAAGATGAACTCCTCGAAGAGTTCAAGTTTATAAAGGTTGTCTACCTACCTCCCAACACCACTTCTATCCTGCAGCCCATGGATCAGGAGGTGATTTCTAATTTTAAAAAGTTGTACATCAAGCACCTGTTCCGACGCTGCTTTGAGGTGATGGAGAACACAAACCTCACCCTTTGAGAGTTCTGGAAGAACCACTTTAACATCGTGATATGCCTCAGAATTATTAATCAGGCCTGGCTGGGTGTTACAACGAGGACTTTGACCTCTGAGTGGAAGAAGCTGTGGCCTGAGGCCATAGCCAAAAGTACCTTCAAAGGATTCGAACCCGAGGTGCCAGTGGTGGAGGAGATAGTGTCTCTGGGAAAATCCATGGGCCTGGAGGTGGATGAGAGAGATGTGAATGAGCTCGTCGAGGAGCACTCTCTGGAACTCACCATGGAGGAGTTACAAGAGTTGCAGTCTTAGCAACATGTGGAGGTTCTCTAAGAAATTGGTTTTGAGGAGGATCCAGAGGTGGAGGAAATCTCTACAAGTGAGATAAAGGAGATCTTAGGAATGTGGGAGAGAGTGTCACACTTTGTGGAAAAGAAACACCCCGAAAAAGTTGCTACTGGTCGTGCATTGGAGCTGCTCAGTGAAACTTGCCTCACCCATTTCAGAAACATTCTGAAAGGGAGGAAGAGGTAAACCTCATTGGACACGTGTTTTTTGTGTTTTTTTTTGAAATCAGCCAAAAATGCAAAGACCAGTAGCAATTAAGTTCAGTGAAGATTAGTTAAGTTACATTCAGTTTAGGGATAAAGTGTAGCATTAAGAGTGTAACGAGTAGGTAAATACACTTTATAAAACCAGTTTATTCCTTTACATTCTCTTTTATTATGTTTTTATACAATATTTGTCAGTTATAAATACATTTTTCTTATTCACAAACACCTAACAAGAACATCTGGGGTGGCATTTTGGGGGCTGGAACGGATTAATGGTATTTCAATTGATTTCACTGGGTAAATTTGCTTTGAGATATGAGCAACTTGATATACGAGCAAGGTTAAGGAATGAATTAAACTCGTATCTCAAGGTACCACTGTATTTGTTATATAGGATTATATTTATAATCAGCAATAGATTACTATCGTTGATGTTAATTGGATGCAACTAAGGAAAAATGTGCAACTTATTTCACTTCAGAATTCAGAGAGATATAGTGTGGTGAACTTTTAAGTTATGTGTTGAACTCTTCTCTAAGCAGTAAAACTAGATAAACTTTCAAATCCATTTTTTTTCCCACCCTGTTTTACTGATTATTTTCCCTTTGTTACAGTGGGGTCAGATGAACTGGATAGCTACATGTATCAGACAGTGGGTCATCATGCCATTGACTTGTATGCAGAAGCCATGGCTCTTCCCCTCTATCGCAGAACCATAAGAGGAAGGAGTGTGCATACGGGACAGGTGTACACCAAATGTGAAGGTGATGAGGTTGAAGATCTCTATGAGCTTTTGAAACTTGTTAAGGTATGCAGAGTAACTAATTACATTTATTGAATTTAATATATAATTTGCAAAATTACATTTATTGACTTACTTAGTAGTAAACAATTTGTAACTGCTAGTAGCCCAACTGTTTTATGGAAAGTTGTTTTTTTGTCTTTTTGAGTAGAAAAGAAAATTGTTACTATACCTTTCTATTAAATATTATTTAAAACCTAGAGGCCCAGTGCACAAAATTCATGTACTGGGGTGGGGGGATTGTCCCTCAGCCCAACCTGCACCCTTTCCAATCTGGGGCCCCTCGGGGGATGTTCGACTGCCTGGTTAGGCCCAATCCCACCCACGGATCAGGCCTAAACAGGCAGTCCGACATCCCTTTCACAGTCCAGGACTGCTGGCTCTCAACTGCATGCCTGCCTGCCTGATTGCCCCTACCTGCTTCTGCTTGCTGCCTGATCATCCCCTAAGTACTCCCCTGCCAGCCTGATCGACACCTAACTGATCCCCTGCCAACCTTATCATCTCCAACTACTCTACCCTGACAGCCCAATCATCCCCAAATGCCCTCTCCTGCATATCCGCTTTATTAGATAGGATTTTTTCTTTAACTTACTGGACAGTGTACCTGATGTGGTCTTAACAAACCAGTAAAACTGTAAACCCAAACTAAAAGTGTCATAAAATAATCTCTTTAAACAGAAATTTCATGAAACCTTGGAAAGATGATATCCTGTGGTTGTTTCTTCATTTCTTCCTTTTCTTTCTTTTTCTTGATGTTTCATCCTTTGTCCTTTCTTTCTTTTCTCCTTTTCTTCCTTTTATGTCCTCTCTTTCTCTTAACTTTTCCATTGGTAGAATCTTCAGTACTTGTATCTGTCTTGCTTTCCGAAGATGAAGAAGAGGGAAACACAGTATCATCTGACGAAAAAGATGATCTATATTGGGATCGTTGGTGTTTCTGGTTTTGCTCTTTTCCTGGTTTGTTTGTCATTTCTGCTGGCCCCAGCATCTTCAGGACTTGTGTGCGTGGGCACTTATTCATGCCTACAAAACCTCTCTGCCTTGCTGAAAACTGTAGGGGAAAAGGCCTTTCTGGTGGGCTCAAGCACTCCACAAGGTGAGTGAGGAGCACCAACCACCGCCCTTGCAGAGCCAACCTCCATATCTCGGGGTACTCCCCAGTAATGTAACTGCAATGTCTTCATTTGCCTTCAGAAATTAGTTGTAAGTTACTTCCGATATGACACCCTACCTCAGACATTTGCTTTGCGGTTTCTAAAGATTTTAAACAAAACCCCTTTACCTCCCTAACCTGGTCAGAAGTTTCTACCCAATGGGAGAGGTTTGCTGGGTAGCATTGCCCAAATATCTCTCCCCATTCGGTTGGGGGCAAAGGGAAGTTCCAAGGCCTTAGGTAAGTGTGTGGGGGATCACTCCATGGGGGTGCAGGTCCTTTGAAGGCTGCCACCCCAGGCTGCCACTGGGAGGGGATATAGTTCTGGGGGCACTGCTGCCTCCCAGACCTACATCCCCGACTGCGAATAGGAGCTGATCTCTATGAGAGAGGAGGGAGGATAGGTGGCATAGGCGCCTTCCAGGCCCACAGCCCAAGCTGCTGCTAGGAGCCGATTGTTCTGGAGGAAGGGTATAAGGGAGGGCACGCAGCTGATAGCGGGTTGTGCCGGGAGTGCACGGGCACCTCATAGACCGAAAGCCTGGGCCACAGCTGGCAGCAGATCCTGCTGGGGTGCACAGGCACCTCGCAGGCCTATGGCCCAGGCCGTGGCTGGCAGCAGATCTTGCTGGGGGTGCGTGGGCGCCTCCCTGGCCCTGGCCCAGGCTGGGCTGGGAGAGGATCGCGTGAGGTTGGGTTGGGGGGAGGGAATGGCCACCTGCCAGGCCAACAACCCAGGCCCCATGCTGCATGCTCTCAGAGGCAGCCCTCTCTTGGACTGGGGGACTCTGGCGGGCCTGAGTGGACTGGGTGCCACCATCTTGTGTCTATTTTTGTTGTGGAGTAAAGGTTAATTTACATATTATTCTTTTATTAGCTAGGATAACATTTTTGGTATAGTATGGCACCTAGGTTTGTCAGATGATATTTAGCTAAGTTTTTTTTTTTTCTTAAGATTTTGAAACTGATGATCTTTCAATCACTTTTTTTTTTGTAACAAATACTTTAAATGTATACTTGCTTGACATAATAGTTCTAGGAACTGAGGAATGGGGCTTAGCACAAATCAGATAAAATCTTTTTCTGCTGGAGCTTACTTTCCTCTGGAAGGATACAGACAATAAACAAACAAACAAACGAACAGTATGCTTGGTGGCGAAGGGTGCTATGAAAAGGAATGAAAGAGTAAGGGTGATGAGAGTGACAGAAGGGAATGCCCCAGCAAGACCTTTCTGATATGGTGAAATTTAACTAGATCTACAGAAAGTGAGAACCTGAGCCTAGTTTAAACCTAGTAGAAGAGGTATGAATTAAATGATTAAGTCCCTATATATAAGAGTTTGGCAGCTGTTACATATTCATTATTAATTTCTCTAGACAAAATTTAGGAGGGAAAGTGGGGATGGGGGTTATTTAGCAGGCATTATATTCAGTAAGTGTTAACCAATGAAGATTATCTTTTAATTCTCATCAATAGTAGCGTATTTGAATTCAGTTCTGTATTTTTCTTAAATATGAATTCTATCCGGTCAACTGGAGTCAATTCATATAAGCATATCGAATGAAACAGAGAATTAAAACCAATGCTTCCTGGATGACTTACCTACTTTATTTTTTTTACAAAGGAAAGGAAGATTTCTGTCTCTTCTTCTACAAAGGGATATTGCATTTCATTTTCTTAATCTTCAGAGTTCAGCTTTTCTGAAGTTAGTCATGAACCCATGTCATGTAAATTTGCTATTAAATAACTACTTCAGTCTAAACTTTTAATTTGATGCTGATCAAAGCTTAATATCAATTAAGAATTTTGATTAAAAATATATAAAGTACTTAAATTTCTTTAAAGTTTGCTTGACTAAAGTATTTTGTATATCACACTATTTTCATTTCTTTAAAAAAGAAACTGATAGGGGAAACACTTAGAATAATTCCATAATTTACTGTTTAGTTCTGGATAATATAAGAAAGAGATACTTCTCAAAGGAAATTACTGGAACTTGGTTTCTTCCTTAGGGAAGATACTTAAATGAACACTATTTTGATTATCAAAGAAAAGGGAAAACATAAGAGTTCCACTTTTAATAGTCTTCTTTCCATAAGGACAACTAGGATCTTGACAGTATGAGATACTGAGTGCAAATTTTGCATTTTCAAAATTTCTTTCTCAGCATATAAAGAAATTGAATATTAAATTACAGTATAAGCCAGTATTACAAAATGGTAGGGTTCACACAAGAAGTAATTGGATTGCTTAAAAATCACTGATAACTGATAACTTTGGAGAAGCTCTGTGATAATAACAGCCTTCTAAGAAAGGGAAAGATAATAAATTACTAATCAATTTAATTAAAAATGGTCAGATTAGTAATAATTAAGGAGAAATTTATCTTTCTATCCATGCTGTCTTTGGAGAAATGGATGCTTTCCCATTATCTTTTATAATCATCAGTTATGACATATATTAATGCTAATGTTAAATCTTGACAACTTCTGCTTTGAAAGTTTGTACATGATAATTATAACTATAGTTGAAAGAGATGTTATCAAGTTGTCTGGGACCAAATAGTTTCTTCTTTTTTTGTGTAGAAATATTAATTTTACTTTGGGATAGTTTAAGGACATCGATATCAGAAATATATTGTTTTTATGTAAGAGATTGTATAACCAGACTTTAATAGTCATATCCATTTATGAGCCACTAGTACAAAGATTCTAGTAGAGGTCTTATATATTCTAATGAGTAATTAAATAATTATGGAAAAATGAATGTAGAAGACCTGTAATTTGTTAAGTTATTCTTCACTTGTAAGAAAAATATGGAACTGCTTTTTTAAATTTTTAAAATATTAAAATATTAATGGAGCATTAAAAGCATTTAGAGTCCCTTTAATTTTAAACATGTATTTATAACAGATTGTAATTTTACGATTTTCACGTCAGTCATTTTTGTTTTTTGTAGTTCTATTTTCCCCTAAATATTAGAGCTAATTGAAAAGAAATAGGAAAGATTTGGACTAATTTACAGTTAACATTTTCCTAAGTTTTATAGAAGTCATGAAAACTATTAGAACTATAAGACTTTATATCTCATGCCTCAGTTGATTATAATATATACATATAAACATGTGTATGTGTAAATACACACACACACATACTAGAGGCCCAATGCAAGAACTTTGTGCAAGAGTAGGTCTTCCTTCCCCAGGCTGCCAGCACTGGCTTCCCTCTGGCATCCAGGACTCGGGCTTCCCTTGCAGGCCTGGCTTCTTATGGAAGGATGTCCAGTCTAATTAGCATATTGTGCTTTTCTTATCATAGATATTCCAAGCTGTTTGCAGAATATCTGATTTTCATATAGCTAGTCTTCTATTCTTTAGAATTTCTTTAATATTAAAATGTCACTTCGGTTCTCATCTGGAGTAATTTGGCATATAGATAACCTGTATTATTTTCTGAAAATGAAGTATTTTTAAAATTCTGTGTAATTTTTTAAGTTACATAAGTGATGTAGTTTCTGAAAGATATCTATAATATATCGCTTACAGAGAATATATTTAAGCATAAATATATTATTTCTTTCTCTACTGGTTTAGAACCACTTATTGGATTTGCTATCTTTCTCTTTCTTGGTTTATTCTCTTACTTAAATGGAGTCCATCTTTAAGAAACTTCCTTAGAGAAGGTACTTTCAAATCCTTATGTTTTGGAAATGTTCCTATTCTGTCCTCACATTTGATTGATACATTGGTTGGATTTAAAATTTTAGATTGAAAGTCATTCTTCTGCAAATCACTGAAAGCATTGCTTCATGGTTCTCTACCATTTTGCTGATGAGAAGTTTGATGCTGATATGATTTTTGTTCTTTTTTAGCTGACTTGTATGTGTTTTTTTTCTCTGTTAACTTTTATGATGTGTCTGCTTGGTGTACTGAAATGTCAAAAATGTATTGGGCATTGAAGGTTGTTTCCCTTGCATGCATCTCTTCCACATCTTCCTATTGAGTAGCAGCATATCCCTGTCCTTTTTCCCTTAAGGTAAGTTAAGGAATGGCATTAATCCAAGTGAAAGCCAGATACAATATTGCATTCTCTGGGGTGTAGTGATTGGATCAGGGATGGTTTTGTTAACCTGTATTGTATCACATAGAATGGAGTCTAGGATGACAGATGGTTGGAAGAAGATAAGCTCTTTCTCCTCTACAAAGGAATGTATGGATCTGAGACTTAGAATTGCTATGGTCTTTACTTTCCCCATAGGGAAGAAAACCTGATGTCAAATCTGCTACAAAAAATGGCAGAACCAATGGCATTGTCATGTGAGAACAGCTCTGGGAAATGCTTACCCATTGATAATTTGGTACCCTGACTTTCTCTATTCCCTATTTCTGGTACTCTCATTGATGAAATTTTAGACTGCTTAGAATGAAATTTCATGTCTCTTGTCTTTTCTTATATATTTTAGCAATCATATTTTTAATAGCCAAGAACTTAACTTGTTTTAGATTGTTTCTTTTTTTTATAACAACCTGTTTCTCTTTATTTGTTATAGCATCCCTACTTTCTTCTTTAAATACAGATAGAAATTTTAAACATTGTCATTTATTCCCTGAAATATTAATGTTTTCTTTGTGGTCTTTTTTTCTTACATTGAAAAGGCAATTCTTTCCAGCTTCCTCCATCTTAGGTGACTACGCCCTTAACAAGACAAAGAGACTTGCCAGTTACCCAACCCACCATTAGGTAATCCAGCAAGAATGTGCCGGGAGATAACCTAATAAGGCAAAACCACTCCTTCCTGCTATTAGACTGCTTCCTGACTCCACATCCCGTACCTGTGTAAGCAGACCCCAGCCCCTACCTGGCCTATCAGGATGGGCCAACTCAGTACCCCGGCCCCTACCTGGCCTATCAGGATAGGCCAACTCAGTAATTCAAACAGCTCTCCACCCCCCCCTCCCGACCCCCAGTATAAAACGGTCATGTAACAAAGGCTCGAGGCTCTCAGCCTCTGCTCTGTTTTCAGAGTATGTTGTGAGCCCCAGCATGCTGGTGAATAAACCCCTTGCTGTTTGCATGAGAACGTCTCTTGGAGCCTTCCTTTGAGCGGCGAGCGTTTCGACCCTAACAACATTTTGTTTTCTTTCATATGTTATGGTAGGTTTTTTTCAAAGGTCTTGTTTCCTGACGGTGAACACTTTTGACTTCGACTTTAGAATTTTTCTAGCCTCATATCTTACATTTGTTATACCTAGAGTTCAGGATAATGTGGCCTAGTTTGGATCCTTTCTTGGCTTTCTTATTTTCCTTGCTAAAGTAGATAATAGCTTCTTCTGTTGATTTATCAATCATTATCCCTTCTTCATCTGCTTTTTGACTAAAGAAATGAATTGAAAATTTTTCCCATTTTTGTCTCCCCCTGTTCTTTGTTTTTTGGAGTTATACCTTTGTTTTAATTTTAGTGGAATCTTTATATCCAGAAACATGTGTTAATTTCATTATTATGTAATTAATTTAATGTCCTTCCTTAATTTTAATATTTAATTTCAGTTTTTCTGTTTTAATCTTTGGTACTTTTCTTTTCTCATATTATTTTTCTCGGTATCTTGGTATTGATACCCTTGAATTACTTAAAGACACTTCTGATTTGAATACAACAATAAATGAATAACTACCTTTTTTAATGGAGTATTTACTATTGATAGAAAGTATGGGAGCACCTTTCCATGTCCAGTGTGGTTCAGGGTTCCCGGTTTAGGGTTCGGGTTCTGGAGGAGGCCGCACACAAACGAAAAGAGAGACTAGAAAAGCATTAATTTGGCGATATTGGGAGGCCAGGCATGAGGAACCAGTGGAAAGGACTAGTGGAAAGGACTGCCTCCTTCCTTTGGACTTGCCATCCCTTTTATTAAGGTTTGGAATACACCCTTTGCCCTGAAACAGGCAATTCCAGTAAATAGTAGATTATTTTATCAGTAAGGATTTACATGATTATTTGATGGGGAAGTTCATTGTCTCAATTAGATAGGGGGTGGTTGGCTTTGACCTTTCAGAGCTTCAAGGTTGACCAGCCTTCCTGGTTCCTCGTCCACTTTCTATTAGTGAGACAATTATTGGTTTCTGGCAAGAAAGGTTTGTAAATAAATGACTAGCTTTTGAAAACAGATTTTAAGTTAATATTTCCAGTAAATTTCAGTTGCCATTTGCTCTTTGCTTTGGTTAGAATTCTTTTGATTACTAGGAACAGAGTCATATTCAAGCTGGTTTAAATAAAATGAGGATTTCTTGACAATTTTAATAAGTTTGGTTTCAAGTAGACTAGATACAGGACATATCATATAATCAAAATTTCCTTCTTTGCCCATTTCCCTATTTCTGTATTGTTGCTGTTTTTTGGTTAATCCTTACACAAGGATATTTTTCCCATTGATTTTTAGAGAGAGTGGAAAAGAGGAAGAGGGAGAGAGAGAGATAGAAACATCAATGTGAGAGAGAGACATCTATTGATTGCCTTCCACACACTTCCCGACCAAGATTGGGGATTAAACCTGCAACCCAGGTACTACATATCCTGGAATTGTTCTTTCATACCCCTTTATGAAACTATCTCTAATTTAGCATCTCTTCCATGGCAGCTTGTCTAGACCTTGCTGTGCTTCTCAAGACATTGGTAGGATTGTTTATATGGCTATCTCTTGCTAGATTGTGAGACCCTCATAAATATGCTCAGTGTCTTCATTTTAAATCTCTATTGTCAAGCAGGATTCCTGGCATATGGCTGGCTTTTAAAGCGTTGTACAAATTAGTCCAAAATTTATCAGTTTTTTCAATGTAATAATTTATCTAATGCAGAGGAACCATAACATTGTTACAACATATGATATAAAATTATTGGTAATTCCATTTTATTTTTATTTTTCCATTTAGAAGCTTAAATAGAATGGGCATTTTAGTGAAACTTTTCAAAATAAGGTAGCCAGTTAGATTTGGCAGTATAACCACTTAGTATACCAAGAAAATTTTCCAGCTGCAGAATCCTATATAATAAAAGGGTAATATGCAAATTGGCCATCATGCCCTCGCACAAGATGGCCACCCTCATGTGGTCACAAGATGGTGACCACAAGATGGCCAGCAGGGGAGGGCAGTTGTGGGCGATCAGGCTACCAGGGGAGGGCAGTTGGGGGCCATCATACCAGCCGGGGAGCAGTTATGTGTTGATCAGGCTGGCATGGGAGTGGTTAGGGGGTTATCAGACAGAAGCGGTTAGGGATAATCAGGCAGGTAGGCAGGGGAGTGGTTGGGACCCAGCAGTTCTGGATTGTAAGAGGGATGTCCAACTGCTGGTTTAGGCCCGATCCCTGTCAGACATCCTCCAAGGGATCCGAAATTGGAGAGACTGGGCTGAGGGATATCATCTCCCCCTCACCCCCCTCAGTGCATGAATTTCATGCACCGGGCCACTAGTATTTTATAAAAGTGCTGATCAGATACTTTTCAAATCATTTTTAGTATCTGCATGTTGGAAAACCTTATTACGTTGGGAAATTACTTTGTTGGTATCTTTTCACTTTGAATCTTAGGGGAGGGGAAAAAACTCTTAAGTCATTGGGTGGCTTCAGGCATATCCAAAACATTTGGAGTGGGAGGGACATATAAGATAGCTTTAATATTTGCAGGAAGGACCCAGATAGAGTGCTAAATAAGCAGGCACATAACCTGGTACAGAATGCTCCTGGCTTTTCAGAATTGTACAGCTTGTCTCAAGCCCTGTTTGTTCCCAAGATTTTAGACATTAAACCTGGTCCCTTGGCACAAAAAGTGCTTTTCTAGTATTGATTCTGGGAGATCTAAACAGAAGAGTTGGAATTAGCACAGACCAGCATCATTTTGACTCCCAGGTGTAGCTTTATTAAGACTATGTCATGCCTGGCCCTTGCAAAAGATAAAGCCAGGCATGCATGAGAAAATATATTAAGAAGATATGTAGGGGGGAGGGGGAATGTCATTTATTACAGTTTTTAAACTTATCACAGGTTTAAAATCTTATTCTATAGATTCCCCCCTAAAGTGTAGAAAATGTGACTTCCTCATTCTAACAAAATTATCATTCTGTTTCCTCAACCTTGAAGTTTTTCCACTTGGTATCAATGAATGTGTGTGTATGTTACACATACACATATATACTCTTTCTTTTTATCTTTTGCCTGATTCAGTGCCTCTATAAATTAAACAATTGACTTATGTTTATGTCCATGTATTCCTCTCTTCTACGAATTATAGATTTCTTTCCATTTTATCATCTACTCTATATATTTTGAAGTGTTCTCTGTATTTAACTTGTCTTTCAAATTACTTTTTTTATGCATTTTTAGTCTTTGGTGCCTGTGTCCTATTAAGTTTTTTGTATCTTTCTCTCACTATGCTGCCATGTATTTTTTAAGAAACCTTTTGTAGAATAAAATAGAAAATAGCATAGTGCACTGTGTGTAGTAAAGTTAATTATTTTATGAAACAAAATATATTATGTGTATGCTAGGCAGTTACATATATTTCTTACTAGTAAAGTAAATTTGAAAGGATTTTGCAAAAGGAATTATATGGACTTAGAGGCTCAGTGCATGAAATTCGTGCACAGGGGTGTGTGTCCCTCAGCCCAGCCTTCACCTTCTCCTATATGGGACCCCTAGAAGGATGTCCGACTGCCCATTTAGGCGGTATCTTGGTATAATTGGGCCTAAATGGGCAGTCGGACATCTTCTCACAATCCAGGACTGCTGGCTCCCAACTGCTCACCTGCCTGCCTTTCTGATTGCCCCTATCTGCTTCTGCCTGCCAGCCTGATCACCCCCTAACCACTCCCCTGCCAGCCTGATTGATGCCTAACTTCCCTCCCCTGCAGGCCTAGTCACCCTAACTGCCCTCCTCTGCAGGCCTGTTTACCCCTAACTGCCCTCCCCTGCAGACCTGGTTCCCCTCCCCCTCCCCC
>PVJN01013311.1:0-49055 GCA_004026805.1 Lasiurus borealis | reverse complement strand
CCAAAGGTTGGCCTTCCAGTAGCCTCGGGGTTGCAGGGGCTGGGGTAGGGTGTGTATGCAGAGAGATTGGAAGACCCCCCTCCCCACCTCACCCCCCGTGGCCGCTTCCTCTTCCCTCTTTGCATCCCGGGCTTCTGTCAGGTGCTCCTCTCAGATCCCTAGGGAACTTGGCTCCAGCCTCCCGCCCTCTGCTGCGCACGGATCAACATGCAAATTGGTCATTACGGGACACCGTAATGGCAATTAGCACATTACCTCTTTATATGTATAGAAAGCTGCATTCAACTCAGTTCTGACTTCAATTTTTTTTTTATGTTGTCCACCATTTCCATTAAAGTAATTTTTAGTTTCTATGTAGTTAGTTCCTTAGTAGTTGACAATTAACTAATATGGTCATACGTAACTTACAGCCTCCTCAGTTCTAGAACATAAAATGGATACTGTAATAAACTGCTGAAAGAAGTATAAATTGGTTCAATACCTTAAGAGAAAGCAATCTGACAATATGCACCAAAAGCCTTAAAATATGAATATCTTTTAACTTAATTTTCTTTCTGGGAATCTGTTTTATATCCTAAATATAGAAAAAGTTTAATGCACAAACATGCTTATCACAACTATTCTAAACTAACAAACAGAAACTGGCAAAGATTTGAATACTTGCCAGTAAAGTGTTAGTAAATAAATAAGTAAACATTAAAAATTAAATTTAGGGGAGGAAAATTAAGACTATGAAAAAAATGTTACAGTGTTAAATGACTTAAGTAGAATATGATCACAATATATAAAATATACAATCCAAAGCAATAGAAAAGTACTACTTGTTAAAAACGTATGTTTTTGGATGAAGGGATTTCTTTCTAATATTTTAGCATTTCCAAAATTTTCTATTAAAATTTTTTTATATCGTGGTGGTTTTGGCTCAGTAGCTAGAGCATCAGCCCTCGGACTGAAGGGTCCCAGGTTCGATTCCAGACAAGGGCATGTACCTTGGTTGCAGACCTGATCTCCAGTCCCAGACAGCATATGGGAAGCAACCAATCAATGTGTCTCTGTCACATCCATGTTTCTCTCTGTGTGTCTCTCCTCCTCCCTTCCACTCTCTCTAAAAAAAATAAATGGAAAAATATCATCTAGTGAGGATTAACAACAAAAATTTTACAATAAAAAAACACATTTTACTCATAAGACCAATGAAATTCATTACGTGATATTCCCTTAAAAGGACAAGAACAGGCATTCTACAATAATTTTATGATTTCAAAACTAATAAATAATGCTATATTAGATGAAGAGAACTCTTATTTCAATTTTAAACATTAAAATAGATATTAATAATGAAGACAACTTCTAAAAACAGAAACAACATTCTTTAAAAAATCAGTAAGATTTAGAGTTCCATTCAATGCTACCTTTCCCAATGATAAGAAGGGGCTGTTTGGCATTCCTAATAACAGATGCTGCCATCTGTACAGCAGAAGTTTCAGCCATACTAATAGGAGGTGGCATGCAGCACTCCACGTACCTGGAAATAAAGAGTTCTGTTAATTGAAAGAGACCAACTTATAAATGTATTATGAAAATATAAAATATATAAAAAGGTAGACAGAATAATACAATAAATTCCATATTCTCAACGTGTAGATTCAATAATTACTATCATTTTACCTCATTTGCTTCATGCATACACACAAAAACATACATATAAAATTTTCTTCTTCTGAACCATTTTAAAGTAAATTATAGGCATCAAGACTTAAAAATTTCCCAATGCAGCTATAAAAGATACTTTCTCATATGTAGCCATTATATCCTTACCACATCTAATAAATTAACATTTATTCACTGGTAACATCTAATAGTCAAATGAGTTGACAGGAAATTTGAGTTAATGGCTTTACATTGCAGTAGTAGTTGTAGTTATAGTAAAAACATCCTAAAACTAGTATTACTAAATATACCTACTATGTGCCATTTATTCTCACTTAAATTTCAAAATAATGAGGATAGGTATTAACCATTATCTTCACCACTGGGGAAAAAATATTCAGAAAATAAAGTAACTTGCCCAGGGGTCAGAGACTGGATTGAACTAGGTTTCTCTGTCTCCAAAGTCCATGCTTTTAACTATCTCACTATATTTTCACTAATTGGGTTAGTCAAGATTTCAGTACCAAAATATATATTAGTGAAATAAATATTAAAACTGTATAGTTAAATAATTCTGGACATCAAGTCCTCGGTGTTTTATTTCACTTATTCTAATGAATAAACACCATACTGTTCAAAACTTGGGCATTATAGTACAAAAATTTTAAAAAAAGGACAGTCAAATTTTCATAGATTTTTTAAAAAATATTTTTTAATTGACTTTTTTACAGAGAGGAAAGGAGAGGGATAGAGAGTTAGAAATATCAATCAGCTGCCTCCTGCACACCCCTCTTTGGGGATGTACCTGCAACCAAGGTACATGGCCTTGACTGGAATCGAATCTGGGACCTTTTAGTCCACAGGCTGATGCTCTATCCACTGAGCCAAACTGGTTTCGGCTCTTTACAGATTTTTTAAAGAAAGCTTACAGAGTTAACTTACCTGAGACTCATCTCTCCTTCCCCTACCTAATATTATTTTGAATATCACGCTTAGGTATTATGCAGAATAGATGTCTTTTTTCTATGACTTGACCAATTAGAAACCTCTGAGTGTACAGAAATGCCTACTTTCTCTCTGTGGTCACTAGTAGGCCACTTGGTCCACAGAAGCAGAAATGTACTAAGTGGTACACAGGGCAATTCATTAACCCAAGTACACATCTGTATCAGGGGTGACTTAGATGCCAATGAAAAATATTTTACACTTCCGGTCCATTCAGTGTTTATTTAAGTAACAAACATCTGATGTTGAAATATTTTTAAATAACTGAGACAGACAGACTAAAATTTATAATGTTGAGTTCTAATAATTTTCAAGTCTCCTCATCTCTTGGTTTACACTATAATGACTCTAAGTGGCTTTACTACATTAATGAGAATGTATTACCTATGGGTACTGTAGGAATAATTTCAAATAAGTTCAGGAAGCTCCAAGTATTTTATTTAGTAATTAACCCCCAAAATAATTACTAAATAATACTATATTAATTCAGAGAGGCCCTTTGACTAGGAGTCAGCTTAATTACTAAATCATTAAAAGTTAAGATATATGGTCCTTGCCAGCTTGGCTCAGTGGATAGAGCGTTGGCCTGAGGACTGAAGAGTTGAGGGTTTGATTCCGGTCAAGGGCATATGCCTGGGTTGCGGGTTTGGTCCCCAGTGGGGGGGCGTGCAGGTGGCAGCTGATCAATGATTCTCTCTCACCAGTGATGTTTCTATCTCTCCTTCTCCCTTTCTCTCTGAAAAAAAAAAAAAAAAAAAAAAGTTAAGATAAATGAATATTGACTACGCCAGCTGGCATGGCTCAGTGGTTGAATGTTGACCTATGAACCAAATCATGGATCAATTCCCAGTCAGGGCACATGCTGGGTTGCAGGCTCAATCCCCAGCGTGGGGCATGCAGAAAGCAGTTGATAATTCTCTCTCATCATTGATATTTCTAGCTTTCTCTTCCTCTCCCTTGTTCTCTGAAATCGATAAAAATATATTTTTTTTAAAAAGATTAACTTATAAACTGCTAAGTAAATTCCTTTCAAGGTAAGCATTGTAATACAATTAGGAAAAAAATCTAGCATAACTATTACTCACTT
Organism: Lasiurus borealis; assembly: GCA_004026805.1. Taxonomy (NCBI): domain Eukaryota; kingdom Metazoa; phylum Chordata; class Mammalia; order Chiroptera; family Vespertilionidae; genus Lasiurus; species Lasiurus borealis. The sequence goes on along the minus strand of PVJN01013311.1, from coordinate 45,313 downwards.
TATAGAATTCACATTCACCTGGAGGTTCACAAAATCTGCAGGTATGTCAATATAGCAAGCACCTGGACGACCATAAATACTGCTTCTTACAGCCTACATTCATTATAAATAGAAGAAAATGTTTAAAAAAAAATCTCAATCCTTATTATCATATTTTACCCAAAGATAACTTAAAATTATGAAATAAACAGTTTTAATTTTTCTGGATATCCTTAGTTGGAGAAGTAAACAATTTTAATTAAATTTGAAGTACCCTCTATTAATTTTATATACAGTTAACCCTTAAATAATACGGGGGTTGGGACCCCGATTCCCCATGCAATAAAGAAGTATAACTTTTGACTCTCCCAAAACTTGATTACTAAATAGCTTACTGTTGACCTTATCAATAACATAAACAGTCAATTGACACATACTTTTGTATTCAATAAAGTAACCAAGAAATATTAGGAAAATTATAAAGAAGGAAAAATACATTTATAGTACTGTACAGTATTTATTGAAAAAAACCTGCATACAAGTGGACTGACACAATTCAAACCCATGTTGTTTAAGGGTCAATTGTATTTTAAAAGAGATTTTTGTTTAAAAGGAGAAAGTAAATATTCACTTAGCTCTTAGACCATTAAAATTGACATTCTACTACATTTTCATTTTAGAAATTACCTACTAGGATCTAACGGCCAAGTCTTCATAACATGCACTTTCACCTGCTTCCTAATCCTATGACTTGGCAGTTTTCAGAAACTGTGATGTAACGTGTCAAATGATTTCTGTAACACATGGTATTGAAAAAGCTCAAATGTAAGTTCACATATAAATTAAGTTGGTAAACTAAAATTATAATATGCTGTTTAATCAACTAAGGGATGATTTTATATGCAGTAGTAATAATTTTCAAAAACAATCTTGCAAAAGCCTAAAAGAAAGGGCACTCAGAATTCCATTATATCTTTTTTTTTTTTTTTTTTTACTTTTCCATAATTAAAAAAAACTAAAGTACAGGAAAAACTTTGTTTTTCAAAAGTGACTTATTTTATGTTTCTATAATTAAATATAATGGCAGTAAATATTAAAATGTATACAGCTCTTTAACAATATCATTTTTAACTATGTGAATATGTTCCAAATTATTACTCATTCAATTGAGAATAAAAATGACACAGATATGAGCAACTGAGAAAAACCAGTTAGTTGACTTGGGAGAGCTTGAATTAAATACCATACCTTTTCGATAATAGATGGAATAGCTTCTATGCTGCTTGGCCGGACAGAGAACTTGCTATATAATCTACAAGCTTCAACCTATATGCAAAAAGAAAATCACTTAAAATTCAGTTCACAGCTCATATTACTCTTCTGAAGGAAGACAAATGTTAAGTCATTACTTTCTATTATGTTCCAAGGCAAGATGGAGACTATGCATTACCTGGACTATTTCTTTTTTTTTTTATAATATATTTTATTGATTTTTTTACAGAGAGGAAGGAAGAGGGATAGAAAGTCAGAAACATGGATCAGAGAGAGACATCAATCAGCCGCCTCCTGCACACCCTCCACTGGAGATGTGCCCGCAGGCAAGGTACATGCCCCCGACCGGAATCGAACCTGGGACCTTTCAGTCTGTAGGCTGACACTCTATCCACTGAGCCAAACCGATTTTGGCAGGATTATTTCTTAATAGCCTATGCAAAGCACAATCAAATTTCTGCCTCAGTATGATTCAGGAAGCAAATCAAACAAGACACCACTTTCATTTGCAAAAATAAAAAACTTAGATAATACACAGCATCTACCATAACAAAGGAAAGCAGGCACTCATTGCTGGTCAGAGTATAAATGAGAAGGGAATTTGACAATGTCTTATGAAAATTAAAATGAGTATATCGTTGGATCCAGAAATTCCACAGCAAGGAATATACAATTTAGTTAGCATGCTATTTGGGTCATATAAATTCAGTAGTGTTAAATTTTCACTGTGTAATGTACTTTGAAGTATTATACAGAAACTGTTTCTCTTGATACTTGGTATGAAATCTACGGATGACTGGCAATCTTAAGTCCCACAAGTGTAATAGAATTAAGATTATTCCCCAAGCTGAGACCGGTTTGGCTCAGTGGATAGAACGTCGGCTTGAGGACTGAAAGGTCCCAGGTTTGATTCTGGTTGGGGGCATGTACCTTGCTTGTGGGCACATCTCCACTGTGGGGTGTGCAGGAGGCGGCTGACTGATGTCTCTCTCTCATCAATGTTTCTGACTTTCTATCTCTTTCCCTTCCTCTCTGTAGAAAAATCAATAGATATATTAAAAAAAAAAAAAAAAAAGATTATTCCCAAACTTTCAGTCTGTTCATAGTCATGTTGTTTAAAGTATTTCCACAAGAAATAGATATCTGGATCTTTCTTTTCAAACTGTTAATTTCATTTAGTAAACTTCTATTATTTTCCTTTTTGGGAAAAATATTTGTAATGGATATTAGCTTCTGCTTTTTTTCATCTACAAAGTTTTTGTAGAAACTTTAAATTTCCTTTTACATAACTATCTGCTCTTATTTTTCAAATACATATATTAACATCTTTTAAAAAAACTGTTGTTACTATCTACCATTGCATTCCCTTTCAAGAGTTTAAAAATTCAGCTGCCTCCTGCACGCCCCCTACTGGGGATGTGCCCGAAACCAATGTAAGTGCCCTTGACCGGAATAGAACCTGAGACCTTTCAGTCCACAGGCCTACACTCTATCCACTGAGCCAAACCGGTTTCGGCAGAGCCTAAGCTTTCTTAATATCCACATTGAAACTATCTTATAGTTCAGAAATTTTACCTCTAAATTAACTCAGTAATTCTCCTTCATTTTAATTGTTTATTTTGTAGACAGGACTTTATTTCTTCTCCATAAATCTTTTGGCATTTGTTTATTTTAAATTTATAGTTGACATACAATATTCTTCTCCACAAATCTTAACAGTGTGTAAGTATGTAACTAAACTCTAGAGGAAAATCTTAGAGCTGGGTACCTGAGGAAACTCCTGGAAGGCTCCCATTGTTTCCTGACCTCTTTCAGAGGAACCACCAATCACAATCAAGGGCCTGAAATTCATTTTTTAAAAGAGAATTACAAATTGTAAAATACTCAGCAGAGTGCCCAATGAATACTAAACACTTAATGAATATTAAAAAATAGAGACATAGATGGAGGATTAAATTTTCCCTAAAACCTGTAGATTTAAAGATTTAGGAAATAACCTGATATGAGAGAACCCTTCCTCAGTTTCAGAAAAATGTGAAATTTATAGTAAATGTTTTTCTTCCATTCCTCTCCCTCCTCCACTCCTTTTGGATGCTAATACTAAACTTCTAAGTATGGCGATTTAAAATGAATTTTTATGCCCTTCCTATTATTCTCGGGCTTAAGAGGAGGATAAATTTTTTTATAATAAATTTTAAATAAATACTTCATAAATTGATGAAAAGATAACTCCTTTTAACATGATCTTATTGGTAAAATAAAGAGATGGGACTAAAAACAAGGTCAAAGAAATATTATGTAAGAAAAGATGAAAAATTAAATACATTCTTGCATACTGGTCTGGGATCTTTAAAAAAATAATTATTCACTTAAAGAGAAATACACACACATTCAAATACATATATAGATATACAGGAGTGGACAAAAGTAGGTGTTTTGGTTTTGGGTTTGTTTTTTTTTTGCCTTTGTGACTTCTTTTGAGTTAATAAAGCTATTTAGTAACCATAGCCTGCATGTCTTTTTTCATACAAACAACTGTAAACTTACTTTTGCCCACACTTGCATGTGTGTGTGCGCGTGCACGCGCGTGTATACACTCAGTGTTTGTTTCTAGTACACAAATTACTGATAGTTTTAAAATTTTTCTCACTCTCTTCTTAACTTAATTTTTACTAAACCATTCTCTTAAGCACTTGATTTCAAGTCTTCCCACCCCAGATCAACAGTTGCTCCATATGTAAAATCATGCACTGACATTCTTAAGAAAATGTTTTCAATAATAACAATCTACTTACCAACAGTTCATGTTTGCATTTGCCATACCACCCAAGGCGTGCACAAGCCCTGGGCCAGAAACAACAAGGCATACTCCGGGCCTAAAAGCAAAACAATTTGTTTTATTAAAAATAGGTCAAATGCAATACTTGATTCATACCAATTATAGTGAAACATGGTAATGTTCTTGGACTTCAAAGGAAGGGCATATAAATCTTTTCTACAATTGGTAAAACAATTATTAAAATATTTTTTGAGTAAGAAAAAAATAAGAGAAAGATACTAGTCTTCCTGCAAGAAATAAGGTACCTATCATTTTCACTAACCTCTTCACATTTTGTTCTTATTATACCTGGCTAAGACATGTTGACTGCATACCGAAGTAAAATTTTGAGAGCAGATTACATTTGTGAATGGAAAAATGAAGTGTCTTTAAAATATTTCCTAATAAGTAAATATGTCAATTGATCTTTGAAAGTAATTCTGAAATATAGTGTTCTGTCCAACTCTTTAAAATTGAATTTGAATGATTTACCCTAGATGACTTTCTAAGCTTACAACATCAAGGAAAAGTTATCTTTATATAATTCACTTTGTCATTTTACATTTATAAGCATTTTTTTAGGAACCTCTGATTAAAATAGCCTTGAAAAGAAATGGAAATAAAACAAAGACTTTAGTTTACCTGCCTGTCAGATATCCGACCGCCGAGGCAGCATAACAAGCCTACAAAGAAAAAACATGGCACTTGAGCATTTGGGATCCTTATACTAAGTATATGTATAACAATTTACTTTTTGTTGTTGTTAATCCTCACCCAAGGATATTTTTCCATTGAATTTTTTAGAGAGAGCAGAAGGTAGGTGGAGAGATAGAGAAACATCGATGTGAGAGAAACTCATTGATTGGTTGCCTCCCACACAGGCTCCAACCAAGGCCAGAGATTGAGCTTGCAACCAAAATATGTGCCCTTGACCAGAATCAAACCCAGGACCCTTCAGTCCACAGGCCAATACTCTATCCACTGAGCCAAACTGGCTATGGCTAATAATTTATTATTAAGAGACTAGAACTTAATTGTAAAGGAGGGATTGAAAAACCTTCCATTTTAACAAGTAATGTTCTACCTGTAAATTTCAAATAATGGTTTACTGAATCTATTTTTGTTTTTCAAGGAATTTGCCCATATGATCTAGTTTATTCATAATATCCTCTTACACAAATAAACTGATGATCAAAAAAGATCCTGAGACATTGAAGCATGCAACAGAGTGATATATTTCAGCCGGAAGGGGTGGGGAGCAGGCAAAGATGAACCAATGAACTTATATGCATATAAGAATAACCCATGGACAGACAATAATTTGGGGAAGGCCTGGGAAAGGGACCAGAGTGGAGTTGTAGGTGTCAATGGGGAGGGAAAAGGGGACATCTGTAATACTTTCAACAATAAAGAAAATTTTAAGTGAAGTAAGAATTAAAAAAAAAAAAAAAAGGAAATCGTGGCACATGCTACATGAATGAACCATGAGGACATTATAATAAGTGAAATAATCCAGCCACAAAAGGACAAATACTGTATAATTCCATTTATATGAGGTAGCTAAAGTAGTCAAATTCATAGAAACAAAAGTAGAATGGTGGTTGCCATGGGCTATGAGAGCAGGGTAAATGGGGAGTTATTTAATGGGTTTAGAGTTCCAGTTTCTCTAGATAAGTTCTGGAGAGCTCTGGCAAAGCAATGTGAATGAGCACTTAAAAAATGGTTAGGAGTGTGCATTTAATAATGGTTAAGATGGCAAATTTTATATGATTTTTTTACCACAATAAAAAAAATACATACATGTATAAGTATACAAAGTGATTCAGAGGACCAGGGTTCTAAATGAAAAGAAATTTTAGGAATATCTTAACCAATTTCTGCTTTTATTTTCCTTCTTATGTATATACATGTGATAAAAAAAAATCTATGCTTAAAAAGGTCTAAGACTTAATAAGTCTAAAATAAAACCTGTAGATAATAAAAATATATCCTCTTACAATTGCTTAAATATCTTCAGGATCAATAGAAATGTGCCCTTTTTTATTCCTAATATTGGTAATTTGTGCTTTTTTTCTTTTTTATCAGTTTTGCTAGGGATTTATCAAATTTATTAGTATTTCCAAAGAATTTCTTACTTCACTGATTTTTTTTTTTTGTTCATTTGTTTTCTATTTCAATAAAAGAGCAATGTTTGCTCTTCTATTATTTTACTCCTTTAATTTGGGGGTTAATTTCTTAAAATGTAAACTTACAGCATTGCTTTCTGATCTTTACTAATAGATTCATTTGAAATTATTTCCTCTAATAACTGCTTTAGCTATCATCAGTTTGGTATCACATTTTTAATATATAATTAATTTTAGAGAGAGAGGAAGAGAGAGAGAAAAAACATCTATGAGAGAGAATCATGGATTTGCTGCCTCCTGCAGGGGATGTAGCCCGCAACTCAGGCACGTGCCCTGACCAGAAATTGAATCGATGACTTCTTGGCTGGGCTGGCAATCGCGTTTCATTATCATTCAATTCAATATTTCCATTGTGATTTCTTCTTCAACACGTTGGTCTTCTTTTTCATTCGTGACATTAGTAATTTGTATTTTTGTTCTCATGTTCTCTAGTTAAGTCTTCCTTTGCTGCAAAAGTCAGGTTGACTGCGGGGCATATGCATTGGGAATGTCCTACAAGCATCTCAAATTCAATGTCCAAATTAGGATTCATTACTTTTTCTCTTCAAATTGGCTCTTCTCTCTGTGTTCCCCAGCTAAGTCAGTGGCACGATGATCCACCGAGTCAGTCAGGCAAACCCAAACCTAGGAATCACCCCCAGAAGAGCCTGTCTTCTCCTTCCTAGCAGTTATTGTCTATTCATCCTTCAAGACGCCTGGGCATCCTCCCTTCCAGGAAACCGTGGAAGTCTTAAGCTGAGCAGGTTATCTTTTTCTGGACTTCCACAGCACCCTGGAAATAGCTAAATTACAGTATTTGCCACATTATAATAAAACTGTTCGTCTGTGTCTGTCTCCACAGCTAGGTTATAAGCTCCTCCACATCGTGTCCAACGAAGTCCCTGAGACCTAAGGAGGCCTGCAACTAAGCTTAAGGGGACTGATAAAGCTTGAAGCTGCCTTTCTTTTCCTTTTTTTTTTTTTTTTTTTATTGATTTCAGATCGAAAGAGAGGAGAAAGGGGGGAAAGGGAGAGAGAGAGGAAGAGAAAGAAACAACGATGTGAGAGAATCACTGACTGGCTGCCTCCTGCATGCCCCCAACCAGGGATCAAGCCCTTAACTTGGGCATCTGTCCTGACTGGAATCAAACTGTGATCTCCTGGTTCATAGGTTTGACGCTTAACCACTGAGCCAAGCCTCTAAGATCCGTGGCAGCGTGATGTGGTGGCACAAGCACTGGCCTGGGACTTAGGACACCTGAGTTGTAGTCATAGCTGTGCCTTCTGTGACATGTCACCTTGCAGGGAGACCTGCTGTATGACATGAGATCTGGCCTTCCCCCATTCATAGCGCAGCTACTCCCTGAGTACCTACCATGTGCAGGAAGCAGGAGATACAGATGTGTCAGGAAGAGATAATACCCCTGCCCTCCTGGAGCTCACAGACTCATAGGGGAATCAGAGCAGTGAAATAATACACAGAAATAAACATGGAACAGGTAGTTATGAGAGTGAAGGACAGGGGACCCAGACTCAGACATGGAAAGTGCCCCGATTCTGACACATTTCGCAGAGCACAACAGTATACAGACAACCCTTGGGTTACTCGGACTCGAGGAACAGCATTTGGTGGTTACATCACACCTTCTATTTATGTGTGTGTGTGTGTGTGTGAATGTATGTTCCGCCATTGTATGTACATATGTGGCTTTATGTTGTTTTTTTTTTTAAATATTTTATTGATTTTTTTACAGAGAGGAAGGGAGAGGGATAGAGAGTTAGAAACATCGATGAGAGAGAGAGACATTGATCAGCCGCCTCCTGCACGCCCCACAGTGGAGATGTGCCCGCAAGCAAGGTACATGCCCCCGACCGGAATCGAACCCGGGACCTTTCAAAAGTCCGCAGGCCGACGCTCTATCCACTGAGCCAAACCGGTCTCGGCGGCTTTATGTTTTTTATTTACCACCAGTAAAGGTCAGGCATTGTTATCTTTATTTATTTGTTTTGTTACTGTTTCCCTTTAGTGCTGCGTCTGTGCTCCATGTGAGTGAGGTAGCTTTTTACCTTGCTGTTCTCTCTCGCGTGTAACCAGAGGCCCTACTATATAGGGTTTAGAGCAAGGAATCCAGACCCAGAATTCCTGGGTTCAAATCGTGACTCCGCCATAAATAACCGTTGTCATCTCAGGCAAGTCTCCTTCACTTCTCACTTTTCTCCCCTGTCAACCAGGACTGCTAGTTCCTGCCCCATAAAATTACTGATGGACACGCGCCCAGCACCGGAATAGCCGCAAGCACGGAGTGTCTGCAAACATATTTGCCTTTATGATTAATCATTAACCGCACGCCCTGCAGGGGCTCCCGGGGCCCGCACTCACCGCCTGCTCGTTCCGCATCCCCACGTATCGGATGCCCAGCTGCTGGGCGGCGACGGCGATTTCGGTCACGGGGATGCCCACGATGCCGAACATGTACTTCACATCCTGGGGGGCCAAGAGCAGGGGGCGGAGGGGTCAGTGTGCACGAACCCCAGCCACACGGAACCCCCTCCTTCCCAATTAATTACACCCCCTGTCCTCCCCCGCCACCCCCCGCCGCCCTGGCAGAACTGGTGGCCCCCACGGCTGGGCCTCGCCGGCTCCCGTAGCAGCCGGTCCCCCGCCAGCGGGGCCCTCGCACCTGCGCTTTCAGGGCCCGCGCGAGCACCGCAGCGCCGGACACCTGTTCCTCGCCCCCGTCGCCCCAGTCACTTCCCGACATCTTCCAGCCGAAACGTTCAGCACAGCCGCCCCGTCGGCAGCCGGCAGCGGGTTCGGCGTCGGCCTGCACCACCTCCGCTGACTGACAGGAGGAGGGCAGCCCCCGGCGTTAAGTAGCCGGGCGGAAGGGGCGGGGCTAAAAGCGGTCCGCGCGCGCTCGGGGTGAAGCGAGAGTATGAACGCACGCTCCCTCCGATTGGAACCCTCTGCACGCCCCTCCATTCGCGGGGCCGGGGTCGAGAGGCAGGGCTAACAGGAGGCTGCGGCCTATGCCGAGCAGGTAAGAAACCGAAATCCGGAGGCCCGTCCCCCGCCAAGGACCTGTTGCTCCCCCGGCCGTTCCGGGCCCGCCTAGTCCGGGCGAAGGAGGACGGGGGAGGGGTTGTGGCGCGGCGCGCGCGCGCTCCTGGCCCCGCCCCCCCCGCCGCAAAGGCTGCTGGGACCAGGGCGGGTTCTAGAGTGGCTGCTGGGGCTTGTAGTCCTGCTTTCACACCCCCTGGGTTCCAGGTTATTCACACGCGTTCACATAATGTGCTTTCACAACTTTGTGGCTGCAGTCTGCGAAGCATAGTGACGCACGTTCATTAAATCCGTAGGCAGACGGACGTGTACCCTTTTTTTAAAAATATATTTTTATTGATTTATATATTTTTATTGATTTTTCACAGAGAGGAAGGGAGAGGGATAGGATGTGCCTGCAAGCAAGGTACATGGCCCTGACCGGAATCGAACCCGGGACCTTTCAGTCCGCAGGCCGACGCTCTATCCACTGAGCCAAACCGGTCTCTGCAGACGGACATGTACCCTTTACCCCAGTATTGTAGATGAGGGCAGGGGGTTAAAAAGCAGGAGGTAAAGTAACATGCCCAGAGCCATTGGACCCAGACCCTGCTTCAGACTCCCAATCTTGTACCCTATTTATTCCCTTGGGCCACAGCAGATAAGAATCTAGTTTACTTTTGACCATTGTTTTTTTTCAAACCCGCATTACTCTCCACTCTTGTCGTTACAAAGTCAGTATAATGTGGGTTTTCATAATTGTTAGATTCATCCCTATTTACAACCAGCCCTTGCATCTGATAACCTTTTAAAACACATTGCTGAATGGAAAAAAGATGCTTGCAATGTGCGATTTCAGGGTCAGGCTGTGGACTCAGGGTCAGGAGGCCATCTGCTCAGTAACAGTCTTCAATCACAGGGAGTGGAACTTAAAAAATATTTGAGGATGTGGCGTGTTTTAAAGCTGTTCTCTTATTTTGGTTTGCATTCCGACTTGAGAACACTAGCTCTTTACTCATGCTGGAGAAAGGAGATAATAAGTAAATGTATGATTGCCAGTGTTGTGGCTCAATTGGTTGGAATGTCATCACGGGCACTGAAGGGTTGAGGGTTCAATTCCCACTCAGGGCACATACCCAGGCTGCGATTTTGATCCCTGGTTGGGGTGGATATGTGAGGCAATCTATCAGTGGTTCTTCTCATATCTATGTTTCTTTCTCTTTCCCCCTTTTCCTTCTTCTATCTAAAATAAAGGAAAGATAAAGTAAATGTATGATTGCCTGTTACCAAAGTAATGCTATTGATTAATTTGGACTGTTGATTAATTCAAGACTGGTTTGGCATTAACAGCACAGACTGTGTAGATAGTAATCAGTTCATGGGACCCTGTGTGTCAAAAGAATTACTGATAGAATCAGTATAAAATGAGAAATCTAAACTATGAGTTGGAATACATCCCCTGATTTTATATTAACTGGTTTTGCAAAAGCATTCTGCCCTTTAGCACAGGGAAGGGTCAGTGAGACTGTTGACACTTGCTTTCACCTTTACACCTATCAGTTCTGGCAGAGTTCCACTCTTCACTTGGGCCTGATGATTTAGCAAGAATGAGGAGAGTAAGTGGTACCTCGAGATACGAGTTTAATTCGTTCCGTAACCTTGAGGTGTGGGAAACTATGAGATGCTCGAGTCGCGGTAAACTGGTGGGTCGTGTGCAGCTGGCCGATCCTTGTGATTACTCCTATCTCAAATGTTGCTCGTATTTCAAAGCAAAAATCTCGTATGTTAGGGCACTCGTATCTCGAGGTACCACTGTACTTACCTGCAGGAGTAGCAGGCACTGGAGCAACTCCTTTCAATCTAATTATCATGACAACATTTCAGAATTCTTTTGTCATTTGTCCAAGGCCATTTGTGCAGACTTTTTAAGGATTAACCACATCCTTTATTGCTATCACAGATAGTTTTCTTTTGTTGGGCATTTTATTGAGCTTTTATTTGTTTTGTTTTGTTTATTACTTTGTTTATTGATGGAAAAAGGTCAAAAGAGAAATAGGTTAAAAAAAATTTTTTAAAGGCTAACATAATACCAACACGCTATCCAAATAGCAAAGCCAGTTATCAGAATTTTCATATCGATTATCCTATTTGTGGGTTCTGGAACTAAGATTATGTAAGAGTTATTTGGCGATTTTCTCCCATCTGGGTGAAGGAAAATCCAAGCAACCAGGCAATTTCGTAAGAATGAAAATATCGTGCCTGTGTTAATGGCAGAGTTAGGCCTCTATCCTTGAGTTCAGCTAAGAAGGCATTCAGAGCCAAGAACTCGAATGCACATTTAAATATTTATTTAGAAAGTCACAGAGGTAGAAGAAGTGAACCAGTTGGGCTGCATGGATTCAGGAAACAAGTTGTAGAGGCAAAAGAAGGGCCTTTGGAGCTTAGGGGGAAAAAAGCAAAGGTACATGCCTGAGGGAAGAAAGGGGGAAAGTGGAGAGCCAGAGAGAGGGAGGGAGGGAGGGAGGGGGAGAGAGAGGTGCACACTCAGATCCTTGCCTTGAGGATTTTTATCTGTTTTCAGGGGAGGTCTCAGGGGATGATCTCAATAAAATATACATCAGTTTTCCAGGCGTGTCCTTTCAGGGTCATGGTCTCAGATTGGTCAGTACCAAGGCAGGTTATTAGTCATCACAGCTGGTCCTGATATCAGCCATGGCATCACCCCACCTGGCCTTGTAGCTTTTCTGGGCCTGGAACTGAAATACAACTGAGACCCGGTTGTTATCCCTAGTTTCATCAAAACTCTGTCTCTGTGGTCAGCAGAGCGGAATAACTGTTATTCCTAAGATTATGTGATGCTGACCAGAGCCTCGTTGTCCTGAGGACTTAATGCTTAAGGGAGTGGTAGTGACGGGCTTGTATGGAAGTCCATGAGACTATTCTCCAGCTATTTGTTCTTTCTCTAAGGGTGTCTAAACTACATGACTAGCAACATTCTAAGGGAGGAAAAGTCACTCTAGGGGTAAAGTACTGGACTATAATGCTTATTTTCCCAGTTTTGCCTATTGCTAGGCTCCCAGGACATTCACCAAAAGCCAGGACATTGGCTTTTGGTGACATTCCATACCTGGCCTGTCGTTCCTGCTCTGCTCATGCCTATCTAACTGCCTCCTCTATCACCTGGAGAAAATATATTCTCTAAAGATTTAAAACAGGGAGCTCTACAGGTGGTAACTCCTCAGGCTCCCAAATTATGAGGTTATGTCTTATTTTAAGTAAATGAAGGACACTAAAAGTCCTCACAATTATTTGAAAGCATAACACTAGCTAAACCTGTGAAAAGTAGTCTCACACATATTTTATATTTGGCCCAACCAGTGTGGCTAAGTGGTTGAGCATTGACCTCTGAACTAGGAGGTCATGGTTAGATTCCCAGTCAGGGCATATGCCCGGGTTTTGGGTTCAATCCCCAAAAGCGGGGAGTGCAAGAGGCAACTGATCAGTGATTCTCGCTCATCATTGATGTTTCTCTCTCCCTCTTCCTTACTCTCCGAAATAAAGAAAAACATTTTTTTTTTTAAGCTATGGTACATTTACACAATGGAATACTATGCATTATAAAAAATGTAAAGTGTTTGGCTATCAAATGAAGAAATGAATTAGAGGTTTCATGATACATTATAGAATGGCTGAAATAGAAGAGAAAACTGAAATAAAATATCTTAAATACAAACAAAAAGGAGGAAAAAATAAGAAAATAGAAAATTTATATAGAACACTATTTTTATTTCACTTTTTAAAATAAGTATATATCTTTTTTTATTGATTTCATAGAGGAAGGAAGGAGAGAGAGAGAGAGAGAAACATCAGTGATGACAGAGAATAATTGATTGGCTTCCTCCTGCATGTCCCCTCCTGGGAATCAAGCATGCAACCCAGGCATGTGCCTTTAACTGAAATTGAACCCAGGACCCTCCAGTCCTCCGGCCGATGCTCTATCCACTGAGCCAAACCAGCCAGGACAAAACACTATTTTTAAAACCAATATTGAAAATGGCACATTAGGAAATATGCTGTATGAAATATATCAACATAAATATAATGTTATAAATAATATAATAAAAATCTATAATAATATAAGTGTAATATGCTAATTAGACCAGATGAGGACAAATCTGGGGCTGCGAGGGAAGCCCTGTTCCCGGGTGCCTGCCGGCGGCCAGAGGAAAGCCCGGTCTCAGGTGCCAGAGGAAAGCCGGTGCTGGCAGCCTGGGGAAGGAAGGCCTACTCTTGCATGAATTTCGTGCATCAGGCCTCTAGTAATATAATAAAATGGCTCTTTGAATAAATCAAGTTGAATTGATTTTGTTTGCTTCTCACTAAATTTATGAACATCAGAGTACTAAAGCTGAGAGATAGGCTTGAAGCAAAACCTTAAAAAACAACATCAGCCCTAGCCAGTTTGGCTTAGTGGATAGGACATTGGCCTGTGGACTGAAGGGTCCTAGGTTTGATTCTGGCCAATGGCACATGCCTGGGTTGCAGGCTCAATACCCAGTAAGGGGCGTGCAGGAGGCAACTGACCAATGATTCTCACTCATCATTGATGTTTCTATCTCTCTCTCCCTCTTCCTTCCTCTCTGAAATCAATAAAGAAATATATGTTTTAGAAAAGCAACCATCATAAACAGATTTAATTCTCATTATCAGTGGACAGGCACTGTGAGTTTTTCCCAGTTACTGTCTGACCCAAGCATGTCAAACTCGTGGCCTGGGGCTGCATGCAGCCCACAACCAATATTTTTGCAACCCAGCCAATATAATGGTATGTAAAAAACATTTTAATAAAAATGTCATAATTTTTACAGTATCCTGTTAAACATAACTATTAATAATGAACTATAATGTTCACTAATGACTGATTACTATAATCGTGTTGCGTTCATTTCCCTTATGTGCCTTATGCGCTAGCACACTATTTCCACTAATACTAGCAGTGAATATTTTAGCAGCTGATTGCCTTGTCATTAGTCTTGCACTGACTTGTTTGGTTTGTGCAACATGAAATATTTCACTTTTAGAGAACAAGAAAAATAGATTTATTTGCATTACGCTTATTAATTTGTGCAGTTATTCAGTGTCTGGTAAGTTAATATTCAAGAAAATTATTAATTTTTATAAAAATGATTATTCATTTATTTCAGCCCTTTGTATTCAGCATGTCTTTATTGAAACATATTTCTATGAAAATTGAAGCTTTTGTTTTTTTCGGCTTACATAAACTTAAACCTTGTTTAATTGGGCCATGTAAGCCTTTGAGTTTGACATGCTTGGTCTAACCTAAAGAAAAGCTGGATTTCTGCCCTTGCCTTGGGCCATTAAGCCCAAGAGATAGAAACATCAACGATGAGAGAGAATCATTGATTGGCTGCCTCCTGCACATTCTCTACTGGGGATCGAGCCTGCAACCCAGGCATGTACCCTTGACCAGAATCTAACCTAGAACCCTTCAATCCATAGGCCAACGTTCTATCCACTGAGCCAAACCAGCCCAGGCATAAGTATCTTACTTTTTAATTTGTTTTCATTTTCTAGTTTGAAAGAAGCAATATATTAGAATGCAATTAATTTTCATATGTTAGTCTTAAGTCTACTTCACTACATATTATTAATGATCATTACTTATAGATTCTCTTTGGTTTCTTTGTAGATAAAGTTAAAGTTTTGTTTTTTCTTTTATTGTTCTTATATCTTTTATATTTCTTTTTCTTGTCTTATTGCACTATGATCTCCAGTACAATATAGTTAAGAGTACTAATAAGTAGCATTATTGTTTCATTTAGTCAATACTTTCTCTTTAAATGACTCATTTCTTGTGATATATCCACTTGGTCATGATGATTTCCTTTTCTCATACATTACTAAACTCATACATTACTCATTCATTATTATTTAGTCTTTCAGCATTTGTGTTTAAGAGTGAGAGTCAACCATTATTTTCCTTTCTTGGATTATCCTTGTCTATCAAAGTTATACTGTCTTTAAAATATTTTTTGGAACAGTTTGTATAAAATATGTATGTATAAATATATCTGTATAAAAAAAAGACACACTATGTATCTTTTCCTTAAATGTTTAGGAGAATTTCCCTGAAAATTGGATTAGGCCTAGCTCTTGTGGCTCAGTTATCTGAGCATCGTCCCATGCACCAAGAGGTTGCCTGTTGATTCTTGGTCAGGGTACATGCCTGAGTTGAGGGCTTGATCACCATAGGGGATGTTCAGGAAGCAGCCAATCAATGATTCTGTCTCATCAATATTTCTCTCTCTCTGTCTTCCTTCCTCACTCTATAAAACCTATAAAGAGAGTGATGTCAGAGGAATGGCAGTGTAAGGGATCATCTTTTCCTCTCTTCCTAAGATTTCAACAAGTTAACCAACTATAAATCAACAAAGAAATCCCTGCTCAACACAGACACACACTTGAGTGACAGTGCACTGAAACAAGTAAAGGAGAACAATTGGGAATAATCTGGGAGACAAGAAGTCAGGAAAGTGCTGACGGCCCACAGATGCAGCCCTGAAGCTGGGAGCTCCCTGATCCCTGGGAAAAGGGGAAAAGCCAGAGGTAGCAGGCACTTTACTTGGCCAGGTGGGGGGACAGAGAGCTGTGGTGGGTGGGGCATCCCAGCAGGGTGAGCAGTAGCGAATGAGTGAACAGTGTCCAAGTCAATAGATGCCTGACAGAGCACAGGGTTCTGCTGTGCAGCTTCCCACTGTTGGGCTGAGCGGTGGTGTGTCAGACAAAGAAACAGAACTACCAAGTCCTGTCACTACTTGGGCTCCCAAAACTCAATTCCCATTGTCCTTGGAGTGGGGTCCAAGAGCATATTATCCGTAAACCAAGAGCTGTTGTAGTAGAATTGCTATTTCCCTCTGTGACTTATTCCCAGAGAGGGTGCTTGAGGTGGGACCCCATGGAAGTTGGTGAGAGCAAAACAAACCTCACTCCCAAGCTGCCCAGTTTAACTGTCTTTAAGACTGGGAGATCACAGAGGTAAAAAATCTTGCAATTCAATGCCATCTACTGGAAAACAATAGAAAGACTTCTTCAGAGGTAAATGCGAAATTAAAGGACAGAAAATACCATAAGGAACCACAGTAATGATGATGAGCAGAAAGAAAATGAAAAATAAATGGGATTGCATAAAAATAAAAAGTTTTTTCCACAGCAAAAGAAAACATCAACCAAACAAGAAAGCCCACTGCATGGGAGAACATATTTGCCAATGTTATCACCAATAAGTGCTTGATCTCCAACATTTACAGGGAACTCATAGAACTTAACAAAAAGCAGATAAACAACCCAATCAAAAAATGGGCAATGGAGCCGAAACTGGTTTGGCTCAGTGGATAGAGCCATTGGCCTGTGGACTAAAAGGTCCCAGGTTCAATTCCAGTCAAGGGCAATTACCTTGGTTGTGGGCACATCCCCAGTCGGGGTATGCAGGAAGCAGCTGATGGATGTTTCTCATCGATATTTCTAACTCTCTATCCTTCTCCCTTCCTCTCTGTAAAAAATCAATAAAATATATTTTTTTAAAAATGGGTAATGGACCTAAATAGATACTGTTCAAAAGAAGATGGAAGGAAGGCCAAGAGGCATATGAAGACATGCTCAACGTCACTAATCATCTGAGAGATGCAAATCAAAACGACAATGTGGTGCTATCTCACACCTGTCAGAATGGCAATCATCAACAAATCAACAAATGACAAGTATTGGCAAGGATGCGGAGAAAAAGGAACCCTGGTGCACTGCTGGTAGGAATGCAGACTGGTGCAGCTACTGTGGAGAACAGTATGGAATTTCCTCAAAAAATTAAAAATGGAACCCCCATTTGACTCAGTGATCCCACTTCTAGGAATATATCCCAAGAAACTAGAAATACCAATTAGAAACACCATA
Organism: Lasiurus borealis; assembly: GCA_004026805.1. Lineage (NCBI taxonomy): Eukaryota > Metazoa > Chordata > Mammalia > Chiroptera > Vespertilionidae > Lasiurus > Lasiurus borealis. The sequence continues at coordinate 28,071 of PVJN01013311.1, read as the reverse complement.
GCTAAGATTTGGAAACAGCCTAAAATGCTCATCAGCAGATGAGTGGATTAAAAACTGTGGTATATCTGACACACTGGAATACTAACCTGCAGTAAAAAAGAAAGAGTTCTTACCATTTGCAACAGTATGAATGGAACTGGAGACCATTATGCTAAGTGAAATAAGCCAGTCAGAGAAAGATCAATATCACATGATCTCACTCATTTATGGAATATAATGAACAACATAAACTGATGAACAAAAACAGATCCAGAGACAGAGAAACATTGATCAGACTATCAAACCTCCGAGGGAAGGTAAAGGAGGGTGGGGGTAAGGGTTAGAGATCAACCAAAGGACTTGTATGCATGTATATAAGCCTAACCAGTGGACACAACCAACAGGGGAGTGAGGGCATGAGTGGGAAGGATGTGGGGGGGGGGGCGGTAATGGAGGAATAAGGACACATATGTAAAACCTTAAATCAATAAAGAAATTTTTTTAAAAAGAAAGAAAATGAAAAATCCCCAAAAGTACAGTTCTGAAAATACCCAACGAAATGAGAGAAAATACTGGCAGGCAATTCGGTGCACTCAGAAAACAAATGAATGAACAAAACGAGTATTTTACCAAGGATATTGAAACTTTAAAAAAGAACCAATCGGCTCACTCTCTTTCTGCCACCATCTTGGTTCCGCGTTCCCCGCCCAAAATGCCCGGTGAAGCCACAGAAACCGTCCCTGCTACAGAGCAAGCGTTGCCACAGCCCCAGGCTGAGACGGTCTGGAACAGAATCTGACTGATGAATCAGTACCAGAGCTCGAAGAACAAGATTCCACTCAGGCAACCACACAACAAGCCCAGCTGGCTGCAGCAGCTGAAATTGATGAAGAACCAGTTAGTAAAGCAAAACAGAGCCGGAGTGAAAAGAAGGCACGTAAGGCTATGTCCAAACTGGGTCTTCGACAGGTTACAGGGGTTACTAGGGTCACTATACGGAAATCTAAGAATATCCTTTTTGTCATCACAAAACCAGATGTCTACAAGAGCCCTGCTTCAGATACCTGCATAGTTTTTGGGGAAGCCAAGATTGAGGATTTATCTCAGCAAGCACAGCTAGCAGCTGCTGAGAAATTCAAAGTTCAAGGTGAAGCTGTCTCAAATATTCAAGAAAACACACAGACTCCAACTGTACAAGAGGAGAGTGAAGAGGAAGAGGTTGATGAAGCAGGTGTGGAAGTTAAGGACATAGAATTGGTCATGTCACAAGCAAATGTGTCAAGAGCAAAGGCAGTCCGGGCCTTGAAGAACCACAGTAATGATAATGTAAATGCTATTATGGAATTAACAATATAACCATCTAAAAAGGAGGACACTTTGTGTGTGTGTGTTTCAAAAGAGTTACTGCAATTTGGTTTGAAATTTGTACTGTTTTCTATCATTAATAAACTTACGGCTTCTTGTGGGATGAAAAAAACACACAAAAGAACCAGTCAGAAATTCTGGAAATGAAGCATGCAATTGAGATTAAGAGTGACCCATTGAGCATAGAAAATAGAACCAACCAGAAAGAAGAAAGAACTGGTGATACTGAAGATAGGAATCAAGAAATGATGCAGAGGGAAGAAGAGAGAGACCTGAGAATAAAGCAAATGGAAAGAACTCTATGAGATCTATCTGATTCCATCAGAAAAATCAGTATTAGAATTATAGTAATTGCGGAGGAGGAAGAGAGGAAGCATGGGATGGAGAGTTTATTAAAACAAATAGTGGATGACAACTTCCCAAATCTATGGAAAGAACTAGATCCTTGAATCCAAGAAGCAAACAGAACATCTAGTTACCTCAATCCGAAGAGGCACTCTCCAAGGCCCTTAGTATTAAAGCTGTCAAAAATTAATGACCAAAAAAAAAAAATGCTCAAAGCAGCCAGGGAAAAGAAGGAAGTGACCTACAAAGGAAGTCCCATTGTTGTATTATAAATTAGCAAATGAGATACAAAACACCTTAATGAGCCGAGGTCCAGAGGAAGGTATCTTTTTCCAAATCTCTGAGCAACCCATACAGGAAGTTTTTCTGTATTTATACTTTTCAAGCCTCTTACTTTGCAGATATTACAAAGGGCTCTGTGTGAGTTATTGTTACAGACAGTTGTAATCTTGAATACATAATGAGTTTTTACTTGGCATAATTATCAGTATTAGTCTATTAGATTGGATGGCTAGTTTGCAGGGTCAGACAGTTACGTTTATCTTTTTCTATTTGAACTAAAAACAAAGTCATTTTATAGAAATGACTGTCTTAAAGTGACAGAGTTTACAGTGACAGAGTTTATAGGACTAGTGACTATCTAATAATAGCAGAGAAATCAAACAGCAGTTTTATACAAAATGGAGGTTACTATGCTTCATCCCCAGAAGTTAATCTGACTTCCCAGCAGAAACTCTACAAGCCAGAAGAAAGTGGAACCAAATATTCAAACATCTGAAAGAGAAATTACAGACACAAATAATATATCCAGCAAAATTATCCTTTAAATATGAAGGAGAAACAAAGACATTCTCAGGCATACAGAAGCTGAGGGATTTTATCACCAAAAAAACCTCCATTGCAGGAACTACTCAAGGAAGTTATTCTACCTCAGTGGTCAGCAAACTCAGTCAACAGAGCAGCAAACCATGGCTTGCGAGCTGCAGTTTGCTGACCACTTTTCTACCTGAAAACAAAAACATAAGATCACAACCCTACGAGTAAGATCACCAAAAAACTTATAGCATAAACGGATAATTTTGTGATCACAGAAACATAAAAGATGAGGGAAAGGTTTGAACTGGCAAAGGAAGGTGAAGATTAGATGCACTCAAAAAATAAAATAATCTACAGTATATATGCAACTTCATTTTTTTTGTAAACACAAAAAAATCCTCAAACTAGGACATATTTCCTCTTAAAAAAGGAAAGATGTATGGAATACCACCAAACAAAACAGAAGCATAAAGGGAAAAGAACCAATGGAGGAACAGGCTTCCAGAACACAAAAGATAAAATGATGATAGGAAATCCTCATACATCAATGATTCCCTAAAAATAAATGGTCAAAATTCACTAATAAAGAGGCACAGAGTAGCAGAGTGGATTATAAAACAAAACCCAACATTATGTTGCCTACAAAAGACACACTTAAGCTGAAAAGACAAAGGTAGTTTCAAAATAAAATGACGGAAAATGATTCTCCAAGCAAATAATATCCACAAAAAAGCACATGAAGTCATACTTAACATCTGACAAAGATTTCAAGATAACAAGAGACAAAGGTGGACATTTTAAAAATGATAAAGAGAACGCTACATCAAGAAAACACAATGCTTTTTAATATATATGCACCCAATGAGGGAGCACTGAAGTTTATAAAACAACTACTCACAGAACTAAAGGGGGAAATAGATCAGAGCACAATTATAGTTGGAGACCTTAATACTCCATTGATAGGTTTAGACATACCAACAAAACAGAAAATCAATAAAGAACTATCAGCCTTAAATGAAACACTAGACCAAGTGGACCTAATTGACATTTACAGGACCTTCCATCCCAGAACATCAGATTATACGGTCTTCTCCAGTGCACACAGCACACTATCAAGGATAGACATATGTTGGGTCACAAAACTAGCATCAACAAATTCAAGGAGATTGAAATTATACCAAGCATATTCTCTGTCCACAAAGCCTTGAAATTAGAAATCAACTGCAAAAAGGAAGTAAAGAAATCCATAAATATGTGGGGAATAAACAACATACTACTTAAAATAGGTAAAATAAATAAAAGGTGAGGTCAAAAATAGATGGATACAGCCTCAGCTGAGGCTGTCCTTTCCCAAGCTCAACTGCTTGTTGGGAGAATAATTTTCTTGCAGCTGTAGGACTCCTCGTGGCTTGATTCTGTAAGGACAGCAGGAGGAAACGGGTCTAATAGACTATCTACCAACTACTCCTGTTTGATTTTAAATCAGAAACTTTATTTAAACAGATGAAAACTAGTAACAAGCCAGTTCTACAGTGATATTCCTGTCAAGGCAAAGATAAGCTCTGAATCCTTTAACTGACCTGGATCCAATTTGGAGAGTGAGGGAGAGGGGTTTCTCCCCCCTAGTTTAAATACTTTGCTGCTCCTTTACACTAGAGATGGTGCAAACACTGAAATCTGCCCACATTGTCTCAACCCTATTGGAGAGGCATGTGGGAAATAAAGGTGATGGTGTAGACGCAAGTTTTTCTTTGATGTGAGGGTGAACCGCGTCCAGCATGGCCAGAGGTGAGCCTGAGGAGGGCGGTGAAGGATTAAAGAAGACAGACAAGAGAATACAGTTGGGGCTAAGTAGATGGATGCAGACACAGTGAGACAGCCTGTAAGCCAAAGCTTTATTTTATAGTCAGAGCACACAAAGCAAAAGAAGGGAAGTGGCTAACATGTTTATAGAGTTCTTGCAAGTTTCACCTTGTTCTGGCAGCACTTGCTGCACCTCCCACAGCCCATTAGCTATCTAGGAAGGAACAAGGTCAAGCTTAATTATAATAGGAGGGCTCTGCCCTCCAAACTGGGACTTGTTTGAGGCCCTGCCACAGGTCACTCTAAGGCTTGACCCTGTAGCCGCTCCCTACATGAGGGAAATATAAGAGTCAGAATGTAGATTCTACATGCCTTTACCCTCCAGCCCAGTGGTCCTCCAAGTGCCAGGAGCATCAGCCTCAGCATCACCTGGGAATGTGTTAGAAAATGCATCTTTGCCCTAACCAGTTTGGCTCAGTGGATAGAGTGTCGGCCTGCAAACTCAAAGTTCCCAGGTTCGATTCCGGTCAAGGGAGTGTTCCTTGGTTGTGGGCACATACCCAGTAGGGAATGTGCAGGAGGCTGCTGATCGATGTTTCTAACTTTCTATCCCTCTCCCTTCCTCTCCGTAAAAAGTCAATAAAATATATTCAAAGAAAATAAAAAAGGAAATGCATCTTCTCAAGCTCTGTCCCAGACCTGCTGAATCAAATGTCTGGGCATGAGGACCCAGGAACCTGATGTTCTTGCTCTCCAGGGGACCCAATGTCAATCCTACATTTGAGAACCCCCACTTGGAATTTCCCTTAGGAGTGCCACTTTGAATTTCTGTTTAATTCTGCCCGCTGCATTGAAGACTTCCATGGTGGTCTTTGAGGGTTTGACTGATAAATTACCTTCGTTCTTTAACCAGTGCTAGGAGGGTGCATCGGGAGCCTGCCTCCTCTATTCTCACCACTAATCAGTCCTGAAGCATTCTCTCACCACAAAGATAGAATTTTACCATCGACTTTCACTGCTTTATGTGATAGGAAGATAAAATGAGATGTCAAAATGGCTTAAAAACAATAACATGTAACATACAAAATGCAGTGTGGCATCAATATAGAATTTTGTCCTTAGCCAGATTTCCCCATGCACACGCTGTCAGTAACAGTATTGGGGGTTGCATCGCCTTGTACTCCAACCACATCCTTGAAGTGCATGATTACAAGATAAGAAATCACAACAAATGTATAACTTGTGAATCTACAAGGTGCAATTGGTCCTGCAAATGTGGCAGTTAGAAAACATATGACTTTTATAGCTTTTATAAGATGCAAATCTTGGAAAGTCATATGTTTTCTGTTTGTTTTTTTTTGTTTGTTTGTTTTCACTGTAAAGGAGATACCTGACATATTAGAAAGGAGGGGAAAAGCCATCCATTTATTGTTGAGGAATCTCTCTGCTATTGTGGTTCTTGGATGAATAACACTCAGTTTGTCCACGCGGTGGCAGTAGCAAACCTATAGAATCAGTCTCAGCTGGGGCTTTTTTTTTCCTCTCTGCACAAAATGAAAAAGAGCCTTCTTACATTCAACACCTGAGCATTTCAGGGAAAGGTTTTATTCGACTTAAGTTATGAAGATAATTTCCCGTTTGAGACAAGAAGGATGGCATGTTTAAGTTCCAGAGTCATGATGCCTTGATTGCTCGTTTAGTGCTCTAAAATAAATCACTCCAGCCACCAGAGCAGAAACGGGCCTGAAAACACTTCTGCACATAACTTTCTTTTTCCCAAGCGAGATAAATAGCTGGGATTTTTTGAAAGGTGAAATCACAAGTTACCATTTTAACTGAGAGGCTTGGCAACTTTTTCAGTTTCTTGTGAATTCAACCGTAGAACGTTGACCTCATCGTCCTCATCGTCAGTTGCCACTCACACTTGACATATCCCACTAAGACATCACGAGTCTTGGTGGTGGGTGGGTTTGCACAAAGCTCTTAAAGCGAGAACCAGGGTGGGACTTCTTGTTCTAGAGCACAGTCATGGATGAGTTCATGTCTAACACTGCCAGCAGGCAGAAGAAGAAAGCAAGAGGCTTTCTAGGAAATGAAAGATCTCTTTTGGGATTTCTTTCGATTCATTTTGTAAATTTGATGGGGATGGATATTATTTCTCCTCCTTATATAAAAGGGTTTGAACACGGAAATCACAAAATTAATGAGAGTAGGTGTAAAACAGTGTTTCTCTTGGCTTCCTGTCTGATATGCATGGAAACATACACCCAGCGGATTGCTAATGACTTACTCAGGCCTTGTCCCAGAGGATGTGACATTTCCTCTGTAGACTTTTCTGGCCTCCCTTCCCAAGGAGGGACTGTTACTTTCCCTGTCAAGTCGAGTGACAAGTTCTTTTGTTAACAGGATCAACAGTTCTATATATAATTTTTAAATATGTATCCCAGCCTCTGAAATTATCTTATTAAAATACCTTAATAATAAAACCCCTCATTTTATTGCAAAAGACATTATTGTACTAGTGTCACTAGGCAGGAAACACAGCTAATTATCAGGATGAATCATTTAATAAGGTGGAAAGAAGCTCCTTTAGTGTAAAAATATCTAGTAATTGACATGCTACCAAGTTTCCAAAAAATAGATTTCCATGTAATTTAGACTTTGATTTTTTTTTTTTTCCCCTTCTAGATCACAAGAACCTTCCTGATTAGGATTACTGTTGGGGGAATACTTTCCATTCTGAAATGAGAAACAGGGCAGTTGAAATATCAGGATGCTTGCTAAAGATGGCACTCCAGGAGAGCTCTTCCCACCCATCAGTGATTTTCTGTCTACCCGGTCTTTCCTCTTGGCATACTGGAAGGTCTCAGGCAGTAAGGGGATGGTGGGGGAGGCTGCGAGATTCTGAGCAGAGGAGCGTCATGATTGACAGGATGAGCGTCATGATGACCTGGATCTCACCTGTCATTCAACTGAGATGAGACAAAGAGGCCAGTGCCGGCTGCAGGGAGGTGTGCGGAGGCCAGAGTTATTCCTCCCTCTGACTTCATTTCTGCTGCCTTCCCCTGGTCCCCGAGCTCCAGCCAACTTGCTCTCTGCTGTTTCTTGAACCAACCCAGGAAGATTGCACAGGGGTTGATTGAACCATTTCCTCCAAGTGGGACACTCTTCCGTAGGCATCCACATGGCCTCCTCTCTCACCTTCTTCAGACATCCCCTTCTCATCGAGGCCTTCCCTCACCATCCTGATTAAAACGGTTCCTCATCCAAGCCAGGGCCTTCCTCCCCCTTCCCTGCCTCTGTTCATCTTCCGCATTGATCATCTGGCACACTAGATACTTATTTGATTGTGGTTGTCCGTCTTTCCATACATGCAGAGTGGGCGCTCCACGAGGAAAGGCTGGGCCTAGTCACTGCTGCATCCCTGACACCGACGTCTGTATCTGGCACACAGTCGATGCCCCAAGGAGGTCGGGCACGAGCCCTCCTGGCGCTGCTGTCTCCTAGCGGTGGGACCCAGGGCATCTCACAGGCCGATGCCCCCATCCCAGAGCACGTCAAGCAGGGTGTGGAAGCACGTGTCACCTCAATGCATTCATGCTGGACGCTTCCTGAAGTTCAGTCTCACCTGTCAAGTGCCCTCCAATGCAAGGGGAGCATAGCTACCTGTGCAGACAAGCACATACTTCTAGCCGCCATCTTGTTTATGGTCCAGGTCCTGGCCAGCTCTAAAAGTGGGTCAGTTGTTGTAACTCCAAGGACCTCGTGACTTCCCAGAGCCCCCTTGTTCCCAGGAAGCCCCCGCATCCCCAGCCCATTGTGCAGGCATCATGAGCCAGCATCTGGCAGCCACTGGAAACTGTCCGTTCCAGTCCCATCTGCTGTGCCCTTAGAGGAGTCCCTGCCTCCACCTTGTTTGGCTTTTCCTGAGACAGTCGTGTGGTGTCAGATAAAGAGGGAAAACCAGCATTTGCAAATTTGGTTAAAATGGCAGCCGTTGGCTATTTCCCCCCTCTTCAGAAGAGAACATTGTTATTCCTATTTTTATTGCAATTACTCATTCTCCCCTGCCTCATTAAGCTTGCTTCTTTCAAGCATGAATACCTGGTTGGATCTGCATAACCTCTTATTATCACCCACCTCTGTTCACGCACAAATAAGTGCCACTGACTGCTCTCCTACCTGGCTCCTTTTGCAAATAAGCTAAATTTTATTTTCTCAGGCTGGAGAGTAACGTGATATCTTGCTGTTTCCACAGTTTCCTTGTTTTGCTGGCTTGCAAGTCTGCGAGATGTCAACAACTGTTCTCTGTTTCCAAACCTGTGGTAACAGCTCTTAGTTGAGAAAGGGGGCTGCTGTGAGTACCCCTCTTGTCCCCAGGGACTCCTGACCTGCCTCCACCAGGCACTGGTTCGAATGCCTTCTCCCCCCCGACACACTCCAGCCTCGGTTTCCCCACTTCTTGGTGAGGCCATAGCCTTATACTTTAGAAATACTGTGACTATGACTTTGAAAATGCAGGTTTCCCCAAAAAACCACTCCCCATTATCATCATTATGAAAGCAGAAATGGAATAGAAAATAGATTGTGAGATTTTTAAAAATTATTCTTTGCTGGTTTTCAGAGGCAAAATTTAGGTAAGAAAACTTACCAATTATACCTTTGTTTCTTCTCAAAATCTCGTGACTGCTCGCTCAAAGGCCCCTTGTTCTAATCTTAAAACATTGCGGACAGTGTCCCAGTGAATGGCAACAAGTCCTGGGTCTGGGATTTGGATGGTACATTTCTTCCCTGGGGAAAGAGGTCACAGTGTGAGAGGGGGCAGGGTTGGGGGGCAGAATGCCTTATTTGGAGAAGTATTTGATTTTCTCAAGATAATAACTAGTTTTATCAGAGCATCCCTAGTTTTTTTTTTTTCTGTTGCTGAAAATAATTATGGTTACTTTTGATTCTGGAACATTTGAGAAGAAAAAAAAAAGGAAAAGGAATTTGCAGCCCGGAGAACTTGGTCTTGAAATCAAACACAGCATGAGTCAAACTTGGGCAGGGCAGCATTTTATTTTGAAAGAGCAGCAATCTGATTCCTCGATTTGTCTTTGTTCTCTTGGTATTTAGTCCGGATTCCTGGGCAGTTGGTCAGCCCCAGCACATCTCCACAGAGCATGTGGCTGGGCCTTGGCACACCACTGGGTGAGTCGTGCCCTGGGGAGGGGCTCCAGCCGAGGCCAGCCTGGATTTTCAAGGCAGAATTGGACTCTACATGCTAAAACATTTAATAACACATAATGGACAGTGTGGTGATTGGGGAAAGGCAGAGGGTTTGGGGGGGAGGGAGGATAAATGGTGATGGACGGAGACCTGACTTAGGGTGAATACAGTGTACAGAGGATGTGTTGTAGAATTGTGCACCTGAAACTTGTATAATTTTGTTAACCAGTGTCACCTCAATAAAATTAATGTAAAGAAGGGGGAGAAATAAAAATTCCTATTTTGGGGGAAAAAGGTACACAGAAGTGACATTGTAAGTGTCATAATTCATAATTAAAATTTTTTTTATTATTTTTTAAAAATATATTTTACTGATTTTTTACAGAGAAGAAGGGAGAGAGATAGAAAGTCAGAAACATCGATGAGAGAGAGACATCGATCAGCCGCCTCCTGCATGCCCCACAGTGGAGATATGCCCGCAAGCAAGGTACACGCCCCCAACCAGAATCGAACCTGGGACCCTTCAGTCTGCAAGCCAACGCTCTATCCACTGAGCCAAACCGGTCTCGGCCATAATTTACTTTTTTAAAATATATATATTTTATTGATTTTTTTTACTGAGAGAAAGGGAGAGGGATAAAGAGTTAGAAACATCAATCAGCTGCCTCTGGCACATCCCTTACTGGGGATGTGCCTCCAACCAAGGTACATGCCCTTGACCAAAATCGAACCTGGGACCCTTCAGTCCACAGGCCAACACTCTATCCACTGAGCCAAACCAGTTAGGGCTCAAATTTACTTTTAATCTCTTATGGTAGAAAGTTCAAAGCTGAGTTTACTCTCTAGAAAATTCCAGTTTATTTTCTAGAAAATGGGATTTTGTCACTGCAAAAGGATTTTCTTTCCAAATGAGTATGCTTTCCAGCAAGAGTTTTAGAGTCACAGAAACAGAGGTTGGGAAGTGATGATGGGCAATGGCAGTTGTCAAGTTCAAGGAGGAAAAAGTGTGGTTGGGAGACTACTTGTTATCTCTCTATATAAAAACCTAAGTGAATGTTTTGACAGAACAATCAGAATGACTGGTTGACCAGTTGCTATGACACGCACTGACCACCAGGAGGCAGAAGCTCAACACAGGAGCTGTCCCTGGTGTTCAGTGCACTCCTACAGCCAACCTCCTGTGGCCCCCGGCTGGCTGGCCAGCCTCCACAGTCCCTCCCCCCAGCCAGCCAGATCCCCAACTTTGCCCTGTTTGGGGGGATGGCTGGCCAACCTCCTGGACCCTGATTGGAGGTGCTGGCAGGCCAACCTCCTGTGGTACCCTACCCCCTGTCAGCCGGCCCCTCCTCCCCCATAGGCCTTGATTGCTGGTCAGGCCAAGGGACCCCACCCGTGCACAAATTGATGCACCGGGCCTCTAATCTATTCATAACAAGAGTCCCTCGTGGCATTCAGGTGAAATTCAGCAGCTTTGGAATGCACCACATAAAGAATGTGATGCTGAGTACAGGGAGCCTTACTTTTCATATTCATTATGACCAGAGGCATGCAGGGAGACTTTTAATCTACCCCGTTTTTACGGCTAGGAAAGCCAAGCTGTGTTACTAGAGTCAGGACAGTCAGAGCCGGTACGGGTGGTTGACCCGCGGTAGGCTGGTGTGCATACAGGGCAGGCTGCGGGATGCGGAATATGTCACCGAATCATGTGAAACAATCGGAATAATTGCTGTTGCCCGAAGTGTCAGCGCGCAGCCGGCGGGGAGATTAGTGACGCAGAGGCCCGGTCTGTTTTGGAAACGTTCTAAAACCAGACCATTAACACAGCGAGCCGTTTTAAACGCGGCTGCGTGTTTGGAGGGGAACACACACCCTTTCATTAGGCACGTGAAACAAACCCTTTCAGGCGGGCGAGGTTAATTGCCGGGGATTAATAAATCACAGTCGCAAAAGCGCAGTTCCTGGCCAGATTCTTTATTCAGCTGTTTTCCCCGGGCCTCGTTACATTCCAGATTTACGGCCTCCGTCATGTCTGGAGCCTGCGGTCCCCTCGCTCTGTTCCTCTGCGGCTGCTACGCGGCGGCCCTGGGAGCCCACGCCGGGCAGCGCGGCGCGACGACGGAGGAGGATGGCGACAGCGAACAGTACGTGGCCGCCGTGTACGAGCACCATCTGATCTCCAGTCCAAACCCTCTGGCTCTCACCAGCCGCAAGCAGGCCTTGGCGCTGATGAAGCAGAACCTGGACATCTATGAGCAGCAAGTGATGACCGCGGCCCAAAAGGCAAGGCGTGCTCCTGGGGGGAGAGCCCCAGCTTGTCTCCCAGCACCGGGGCAGCTGCCCTTCAGCCCCGGGTCAGGGCTTCCTGCGGCCCCTCTGCAGAGGCTGACACAGACAGTTGGCTGCACAGAGAGGGGTCTGTGGACCAGAAGCAGCAGCAGCAACTCTTCCGAGCCTGTGAGACATGCAGAGTGTGGGCCCCGTTCCAGACCTGCTGAATCAGACCCGCGTGTTAGCAAGATCCCCGGGCGAAGGCTTTTCACTGCAGAAGCCGGGGCTGGGGCCCTGGTCTCGAATGTGACTCAGTGGAGGAATTGCTTGGCCCGTTGTAAGCAAAGGAGGGTGCCTGGGCCCCACGCCTGCAGAGTTGGATGGGCTAGGGGCTGGCGGGTGGGGCCTTGAGGTTTTTAAGGCTTCCCAGTGGATTCTGATGGGCAGGAAAATCTGAAAACCACCAGGCCCGGTGGCACCTCCTGCCCCCTGAGTTGCCCTGAAATAGGAGGCATCCAAGGAACTGCCGTTTGCTGCCTTCATATGCTTTTTTCTGGTCTCAGGGCCAGGCCGTGAACAGGCCTGAGAACTCAGTGCGGACAGAACCGAGCCCAAAGGCACAAAGGGAGCTCGGTGCCAGCCTTTGTGGAGGCTTCCTGCTTGGCCCGCGCTGCCAGCGCTGCCAGGAAGGGTGGGTGGGGCAGAGGGAAATGTCGGTGCCAGATGTTACTGTAAGAAAATGCCCTGATGGGAAACCCATAACCTAAGGGAACTTTGGGGTTTAACCTCATTGGTGGGGTGGGAAGCCCAGCTGCCGGAGGAAGCCCTGTTCTGCCTCCACGGGAGAAGGATGTCCCTGTGTCTGGCAGTTTAGGGGGCAAAACCATTTAACGCCAGCAGGTCCTGCCCTAGATGGTCCCTGTCTCTGGTCAGGGTGGACAGGACGGCCTGGACAGCACTCGCTATGACTGCGTTGGAAAATTTTAGCTGACAAGGCACATGAGCGTGCACACTAACACACACACACACACACACGCACACATACACACAACTCACGTTGGAAGGGAACGTAGAGACTTGGTGCAACTTCTGATGGATGACACTCCTCTCTATTGTTCCCAACCTGACATCTGGTTTCTCCTTAAACATCCTCCATGGCCCAGGGCTTCCGTCCCACAGGTCAGGCTGAAAAGGAGTCCAGCTTAAAGATTTAACTGGTCAGTCTCCTAGGTTGGCAACTGTCATTCCTCAGTTCTTTTTTTTAAAATATATTTTATTGATTTTTTTTTACAGAGAGGAAGGGAGAGAGACAGAAAGTCAGAAACATCGATGAGAGAGAGACATCGATCAGCCGCCTCCTGCACGCCCCACTGTGGAGATGTGCCCGCAAGCAAGGTACATGCCCCCAGCCGGAATCGAACCTGGGACCTCTCAATCCGCAGGCCGTCGCTCTATCCATTGAGCCAAACCCGTCTCAGCTCCTCAGGAGTTCTTAATCTCATTGAGTTATCAGAAAGTTGCCCAAGTCACTTATCAGGAATGTTACCTACTTCCTAAATGTTCCTACAAAGGATTGGTCATACATCAGGCCCAGCATTCTGCCCCAGCTCAGGTTTGGTTTCTGTTTTCATTCCTGGCAGACATGTACTCAGGACATCCAACTCAATTTTAATATTAACCTGATATCTATACATAGCTTCAATGTCATTTTCCATTAAAAAAAAAAACCATTCCGTACTCTCAAAGTTTTGGTTTTTATTAAAGGAAATCAAGGATAATTTTCAAGAAGTTAAAACCACTGAGTCATATAAATACAGAATGAACATGTGTCAAAGCTTTTATTGAATTCATTAACTTAGTAAGGAACCAGTAAGATGATAAAGCTGGTTTAACTGAGGATAGTGTGTGTCAGATGAAGGTGGAAGTGAATTTGTCAATAGACACAAAACTGGCCACTGTCCTGTGGGGCAGTAAAATTGGTCTTTATTAAATAGCAAAGTCAAACAGTGGTGCATTCACTGGAGAAAGAGTCTTTGAGTGAGGTTAATTAATACCCTAGTTATCCTAGTATACCTTGGAAAGCCTTACATTCTTCCTCTTGCTTTATTTCCAGGTTTGCGAAAATGTTCCCTTACATTCATCTCATGCTCTGCTGCAGGAATGTCCATTGGTACAATTTTTCTGGAAAGCTATTTGGCAACGTATGTTAAGAACATACAACTTCTCCTATCCTTGACATAGTACTTTCATTTATAATCAAAGATCCAAAATAATCAGAGATCCAATCAAAGATTTGTGTACAACACTCATTCATGAAGTGTTTTGAACATGCTGTATGCAGATGGTCACCACTGTTTTCCTTTTATTACAAAAAACAGTTCAACCTTTCAATAGAGAATAGACTGTGGTGTCCTCTTAAATGTGGCCATTACAAATGATATATTTTTTAATTTAATAAATCTTCATTGTCCAGATTATTACAATTGTTCCTCTTTCCTCCTCACCCCCATAGCTCCCCTCCACCTGGTTCCCACCCCACCCTCTGCCCTACCTTCCTTCCCTACATTGATCTCATCCATAGGTGTACAATTTTTGTCTAATCTCTTCTTGTACTCCCCCTCATCTCTTTCCCCCTGAGAATTGTCAGTCCACTCCCTTTCTATGCCCTTGATTCTATTATATTCACCAGTTTATTCTGTTCATCAGATTTTTAATTCAATTGATTTTTAGATTCACTTCTTGATAGATATGTATTTGTTGTTCCTAATTTTTATCTTTATCTTTTTCTTCTTCCTCTTCTTAAAGAGTACCTTTCAGCATTTCATATAATACTGGTTTGGTGGTAATGAATTCTTTTTGCTTTTTCTTATCTGTGAAGCTCTTTATCTGCTCTTGAATTCTGAATGATAGCTTTGCTGGGTAGACTAATCTTGGTTGTAGGTTCTTGCTATTCATCACTTTGAGTATTTCTTGCCACTCTTGCCTGGCCTGCATAGTTTCTGTTAAGAAATCAGCTGACAATCATATGGGTGCTCCCTTGTAGGTCATTAACTGTTTTTCTCTTGCTGCTTTTAATATTCTCTGTCTTTTGCTCTTGGCATTTTAATTATGATGTGTCATGGTGTGGTCCTCTTTGGATTCCTTTTGTCTGGGGTTCTGTGTGCTGCCTGGACTTGTAAGTCTATTTCTTTCACCAGATGTGGGAAGTTTTCAGTCATTATTTCTTCAAGTAGGTTTTCAGTATCTTGCTCTCTCTCTTCTTCTGGCACCTCCATAATTCTGTTGTTGGTATGCTTGAAGTTGTCCCAGAGGCTCTTTACACTATCTTCAAATTTTTGGATTCTTTTTTCTTTTCCAATTGAGTGTTTTCTTATTCTTTGTATTTTAAATATTTGACTTGATTCTTGCAATCCTCTAGTCTGCTGTTAGGTCTCTGTATAATATTTTTTTATTTCAGTCAGTGTATGTTTAATTTCTAGTTGGTCCTTTTTCATATCCTCGAGGGTCTTGCTAAATTTATCGACCTTTTCTAGGAAATTCTTGAAAAACCTTATAACCGTGGTTTTGAACTCTATATCCAGTCATTTGTTTTCCTCCATTTCTTTCATTTGTGATCTGTTTCTTTGTCTCCGCATATTTGCTGCTTCCCTGAGTTGGTAGAGTAGCTTTGTGTGCTAGTTGTCCTATATGGCCTGTAGCTCCATCTCCCCAGTTACTGGAGGTGGACTCTCTTGGTGCACCCCTTTGGGAACTGTGTGTACAGCCTTGTTGTAGTTAAGTCTTGATTGTTATTGGTATCACTGGGGAGAATTGACCTTGAGGCCAATTGGCTGTGAGGATCAGCTGTGTCTATGTCGGGAGAACTTCTTTGCTGGAGATAGCTTTATGAGGCAAGACTTGCAAAATTGCAAAAGCCACTGTGCTTGACTTGGATGGGATGGAGTCTCAAGGCTGAGCAGATAGCCTTGGCTTCCCATCAGCCCTGCCCTATGCGGCCCCTGGGTCTCAGTGTCCCTTGGTAATTGCTGCAGTTCTCTCTGCGTGCACTTGCACATGCACCTCCAAACCTCTGCCTTTCATGGCTTCCCTGAGTTTCCATGCGCTCCGAGGACCTGTATGAGTCTGGGTCCCCAGGGTCTCACCTGAAACTGAGGTTCAGTGCAGTTGGAAGTGGAGTTTAGCACAGTCAGGAGGTTCCATCTTCCTCCCGCTAGAGAAAGCCAGTGGCACACTCAGCAGTGAGTCCTTTCTGCGCGCACTCACATGCACACCTCCAGACCTCTGCGTTTCATGACTCCCCTAGTTTCCATGCACTCCTCCCTTTTCACAACAGTCCAGACTCCTCCTATATGAGTCTCACCCAGAACTCGGGTTCATTGCAGTCTGAACTGGGGTTCAGTGCATTTGGGAGGTTCTATCTCCCTCCCACTAGAGCAGCGGTTCTCAACCTGTGGGTCACGACCCCTTTGGGGGTCGAACGACCCTTTCACAGGGGTTGCCTAAGACCATCGGGAAATGCAGATATTTACATCACGATGCATAACAGTAGCAAAATTTCATGGTTGGGGGTTACCACCACATGAGGAACTGTATGCAAGGGTCGCGGCATTAGGAAGGTTGAGAACCACTGCACTAGAGGAAGCCAGCCACACCCTCAGCTACCCGTTCTCTCCATGCACGTGTCTCTGTACCTCAACTTTTTGCAGTTCCTCTGAGTCTCCGTGAGCCCCTCTCTTTCCTTCTAGTTGTAGAATTTCCACTCAGCCAGCTTTCCTGTGGTTCTGGATTTTGTCTGTTCTGTCTTTTAGCTGTAGTTTTGAAATCGTTGTGCAAGGCAGCAGTTTAGGTGTTCACCTATGCCACCATCTTAGTTTCTCCTTTACAAATGGTATTTTTAAGGTATCTCTGTAGTCTTGATTTTTATGTAGCGAGAAAGTCAAGATGGAAAACTCTTATTATCTCAATTAGACACACAGAGAATGAAAATAGCCAACATATTAACAATAAGTGCAGTGGTACCTTGAGATACGAATGCCCTAACATACGAGATTTTTGAGATACGAGCCGTCAAGCGAGTGATTTTTGCTTTGAAATACGAGCAACATTTGAGATAGGAGTAATCGGGTGGATCAGCCGGCTGCACACGACCCACCAGTTTATCGCGACTCGAGGTTACGGAATGAATTAAACTCGTATCTTGAGGTACCACCGTATCTTTATGTCACACCATTGTGAATTCTTACTTCATATTTTCTGTCTTCCAGGTTTTCTATAATTAAATTTTTGAAGCTTTTATAACCAGAAAAAAAATGTATAAAGAAAGTTTTCAGTGCATTCCAGAAATAACTGACTCAGATGGCCCGTTATATTTGATTATTCATGCTTCCTCTGCCATCCTCCCCGCTTTCACTTTGGGGCAATATCCCAGGCTTGACATCTGAAGCCCCGGAAGTGGAGAATAACAGAAGCGTGAGGCCCTGGTCCTGGGAGCCAAGGGCTGTCCAGTTTGTTTGGATTTTCATAGGCTGCTGAGGCATCACCGGGAGCCCAGGTGTCCCCGAGTTTGGGAAAAGGCTTGTAATGTGGTCAGGATTCCGAAGGGAGCCTCCTATTGCTTAGTTGGAAAATTGTAAGTTAGAGCAAGTTCTTGTTTCTATGCTGAAATCAACATGCTTGACTCATACCCACCAGCCCAGTGCTGGTTGCATGTTCGAATCACCTGGAAACATTTAAACAAACACTGTTGCCAGGACCCCTTCCATAATCAATGGAAGCAGACTTGAGTTTGGACCCCAGCATTATCCCACCCAGGAGTGTTTTTCAGAAGTTCTGCATCTGATTTCAGTGCACAATGAGGTTAAAAACCACTGCACTAGAGATTCTACATCTGTTAATGAGCCCAATACTCACGGCCTTTTATGGTTGGCCCTATCTCCTCCTGCACTGCCAAGACACCAAACCTTTAACTATTTGCTTGTCAAACCCGTGCGTCCTTCAACCCTTCTTCCCTGGACATGCCCCTAGTTACATGGTCGTTTCCAGAGGACTTGGTTTCTGTTCCCTCAGAATTAGGGTAAGTGAGACGGCTCCTCCAAGTCTAAGGCCAGCCACCCGTTTTTAACCTCTGGGTCCTGCCGAGTACACAGCAATTGTGATGACTGTCAGATGAATGAAGGAACGAATGAAGAATGAATGAAGTGGTACTTCCCATGATCTGATAACATACTGTATACTTGGATGTTTTTGCCTTACAGGGTGTACAGATTATAGTGTTTCCAGAAGATGGCATTCATGGATTCAACTTTACAAGAGCATCCATTTACCCGTTTTTGGACTTCATGCCGTCGTCTCCGTTGGTCAGGTGGAACCCATGTCTGGAGCCCCACCGATTCAATGACACAGAGGTGTGTGAGTATGTTAGTCGGCCAAAGGCATCCAAAAATGAACCAAGCCAGGGGCCATGTGAAATGAGACTGAAAGGAAACCCTAGGGTCCTAAGAAACGAAACCCAAACTCCCCAAACTTCGTGTGCCACACATTTATCCCGTTAAAGCATGTCAGATATCACGAGCCATTTACTCATCTATAGATCGTTCTATTTATTAGTTTTGCAAGAAATACACAAATACATGCTTATCGAGCAAATAAATAAATAAATAAAAGCCAGCCTTCACTATACCACACCCTCATCCTACTTTCCTTCCACAAGAAACTGCCATCAACAATTTGGTGTGCATCCAACTATATCTGTTCTTTTCTATGAATTTTATGGTTGATATCCTTTGTCAAACCTGCTATATGCTTGTTCTTTTTAACTCTTGCTATTATAAACAGTGTCTCAATGAATATCCTTGTACACATATTTTGTAAACATGTCTGTTTTTCTGAAAGATGAGAGTCCTAGAAATGGAATTTCTCAGCAGGATAGTTAAAATTGTTTCAAAGATTTTTATTTCACTTTACATCCCCAGTGACAGTGTGTGAGTGCCTGTTTTTTGGTCCATGTAACACAGAATAATCTTTTGCATTTCTGCCAATCTTATGAAGGTAAAAAAAAATATTATTTTCATTTGCATTTCCTTAGTACTAGTAAGATTGAGCATCTTCTCAGACGTGTGTTGGCCATTTGAATTTGTTCTACTCTGAGGTCTTATCTTTTGTACAATTTCAGTAGTGGTTGCTTTTTATTGATTTATGATAGCTCTTTATATATTATAGACACAATACAGGTACTTCCCTACTTTAAAATTAGATGGCCAAAAGGCAGAAGGTTAAAAACCCATTTACTTATACACTCGTTTATACCTTATCTTCCCCTCCAGGTCCTCCAGCGCCTGAGTTGTATGGCCATCCAGGGAGGGATGTTCCTGGTGGCCAACCTGGGGACGAAGCAGCCTTGTCATCGCGGTGACCCCGGGTGCCCGCGGGATGGAAGATTCCAGTTTAACACGGACGTCGTGTTCAGCAGCAACGGAACCCTCGTGGACCGCTACCGCAAATACAACCTCTACTTCGAAGCAGCCTTCGACGCCCCTCCCCACGTGGACCTCGTCACCTTCGACACCCCCTTTGCCGGCAAGTTCGGCATCTTCACCTGCTTTGACATATTGTTCTTCCGTCCCGCCGTCGAACTGCTCCGAGACCCCGAGGTGAAGCACGTCGTGTTTCCGGCCGCCTGGATGAACCAGCTCCCGCTCCTGGCGGCCATTCAGATCCAGAGTGCTTTCGCCAGGGCCTTCGGTGTCAACCTTCTGGCGGCAAACATCCACCAGCCGTCCCTGGGGATGACCGGGAGTGGCATACACACGCCCCTCAAGTCCGTCTGGCACCATGACATGGACAACTTCACAGGCCACCTCCTAATCGCCCAGGTGGCCAGAAACCCACGGGGCCTCGGCACCGAGAACGCCACAGAGAAGATGGACCCGTCCCACAGCAGATTCTTAAAGCTCCTGGCGGGCGATCCCTACTGCGAGAAGGACTCCCAAGAAGTCCACTGTGACGGAGCCCCCCGGTGGAACATGAACGCTCCGCCCGTGTTTCACGCCGAGATGATGTATGACAACTTCACCCTGGCCCCGGTGTGGGACAAGGAAGGCTACCTCCGAGTCTGCGCGCGCGGCCTCTGCTGTCACTTGCTGTACCAGAGGCCCACCGTGTCCGCCGAGCTGTACGCCCTCGGGGCCTTCGACGGCCTGCACACCGTGCACGGCACTTACTACGTGCAGGTGTGCGCCCTGGTCAGGTGCGGGGGTCTGGGCTTCGAGACCTGTGGGCAGGAGGTCACGGAGGCCACGGGGCTGTTTGAGTTCCACCTGTGGGGCAACTTCAGCACTTCCTATATCTTTCCCCTGCTTCTGACCTCAGGGATGACCCTGGACACTCCTGACCGGCTGGGCTGGGAGAACGACCAGTACTTTCTGAGGAAGCGGGGCCTGTCCGCCGGGCTGGTGACGGCAGCCCTGTACGGGCGGCTGTATGAGAGGGACCACGGGGAGTGAAGGCTGGGCTCCGGCCACCGTGGCCAGACGGCCCTGAACTTGCACAGGCCACGGCTCACAGCACTGGGACCACCACCTCTGCCCCTCCTGGGGGCTGGGAGGGGGGGAGGAAGAGGGGAGGCAGATTCCCCCAGCGACTCTTCCTCTTCCATGAAAATTATTGAGCCATTTTTATTTTATTTTTTTGTATTTTCTACCCACATTTATCTTCTCCAAACAACATCTTCCCTCCAGCAAATCTCTCATGACACCCTTGGCGGTGAGAGTGAAACGAAATAAAGGACGGTTTATATCGTACGCATCCCCTAAGGCGGTGGGGAATGTGTGTGTGTGTTTCCCTCGTTCTCACTGTCCAGTGACGCCCAGGGCGCACAAGCATCTCACAGGCCGCCAACATTTTCCGAGGGAAGAAACAGACCCTCAAAGAAAACAAAAAGCTGCGCTCGGAAAGGCTGCCCCGGGCCCTCTTTCCATTCGGGAACTTTCCAAACTCCTATCCAGATGAAATGCTAGCACCAGAGCCACCGGGAATGGGGATTTTGAAGCAGTTTTTCTCACCTCTGCCTTTCTGTCTATAAAGGGAATGTGTCCGGCAGGACTCACGGTAACTGGAAGAAAGGGCGCAGTGCCCAGAGAGGGGGGCTGGAAAAAGTGCCGGAGAAAGGGCACCGGTAGGAAGGTGTGAGTAATCGGATTCTTTCTGCACAACGTGTCTCACCCAGGGACACCAGGGGCTCAATAAATCACACTGGCCTTGGGCAAGAGCCATTGCCCAACATGCAGGATGGAATAAGGCTGGCAGAATTCAATCCTCCCCTTCTCCTACCCCCCAACCCCCAACACACACACACTGCCTTCCATTAGCAGAGGGACACTGTACCTCTCGCAGAGAAGTTGCCAGAACTGCCAGAACTCCCACTTCTGTCATTCACTCATTGAATCATTCAGCAGGTGTCTGGGGGGTGGGGTAGAGCCCACCTGGTACAGAGCAAGGACCTCCCACATTTTAGTTCCAGATGCAAAACCGCTGTTTTCAGTGTGTGAAGACATGGTTAGGCCACTCGTTTCTGTACCACTTGTATCTGACATTTCAAAGTCGTTCTGACTCTATGCCTAGTAACTGTTTCCAATCATTTTTAAAGCGGAAAACGGATCATTTTTAAAGCTGGATAATTAGCCGCCTGCGGTTGGCCTCTTCAGTGTTGTAGCTGGTTATATTAGGTTTTTAAAAACAGTTTGTGCCCATGCATAATTATATAAGGGAGAACAGGACATTGCTTCCTCACCCCCCGCAGCGTCCCGGCCTTTTTCTGGCTTTTAGGCAGGAAAACAAAGCATAGATCCTGGAGTCAGACGGAGAGGGTTTACTGTCCTAGTGTCACTGTTTACTCCTCACCACACAGACCTTGGACCATCTATTTAAGCCTCGTTATGACCCAGTTCTCTCGATGGGAGACTGCGCGCTGAATAGTCCATGTGGGAAGAAGCGAAGTCCCCGCTGACTTCTGACTCACTGCTCGCCCACAAAGGCCTGGAATGAGTCACATCTTCAGGGAACGAGCAGGAACCCTCAGATTCCAGAGGAAGCCCTGGGAAATCCCCCTGGAGCGGGAGCGGGACCTCTCCCACCCAACAGAGCTGGCCTGCGCTCCCCGGTGCAGACCCACCCAGCGGAGCTGAGCTGGCAGGAGCATGTGGCTCCGGCTGTGGCTGCCTGCCACCCGCTTAGCGTCCCTGCCCCAAACCCCAGGGATCAGAAAGTATCTTAAAAATGCATATTGTTGCTTTAAGCCAAGATGATTCAAATCAGCCTGAGAAAGAGACGGAGAGGCTAGTCCCAAAGGCAGACTCGGTGGAACCACTTCAGCCAATAACCATTTATGACTTTCCTGCTGGCTGCACATCCCGCCCTTCGGAGCCGAGCGCTAGGTCTGTTCCCGAGCTACTTCCTACCGACAGCTCAGAACAAATGGATCTTGAAGTAGAAACGAGGGGGAACTAAGTAACGGTGGTAAAACAAAACGATTTTTTACAATGAAAGGCGGCAGCTGCCAGATGGCAGAACAAAGTAGAGGATGGGAAAATGAGTAAAATTATTTTCAGGGGAAAAAAAATATATACACCTATGACTAATGGCTGTGATATGCTTTTGTCAACGGTGATCCCCAAATTCAGGAAACAAATGGCAATCTTGACGATAACACGGAGGCAGGAAATGAAATGTATTTTTGGTCACCTCAGACTTGGGGAAGTGGCTTGGTCCATGTGGTTTCTCGGGTAGGTGCAGCTGGGCCAGCCTGTGGTTTTCCTCGCAGAGGAAGTGAGAGACAAATGAGCTGTATGCACACGGGACTTACACATGCCAGTTCCTCGAGACGGCACACCACGCCCTGCTTGCAGACTGTCCAGTCCTCGCGTCCACCCAGCGCCCCAGGGGAGAGCCTGCCCACAGCCATTGCTGAGGGAAACCCCCCTGGGCCACCTCTGACCCACAGTGGCCAGTTCAGAACCTGTGGCCATTGCACGTGACTCAAGAGCAGCTGGTCAGAGTGCTGGCCTGGCCCGGAAGCCCTGCTCAGAGAGCGGCAAGGGCGTCAGCCACGTGGATTTGCAGTGGTATTCTGAAATGCCATTGAACACCCACTAAACCATCTCCTCCACAAAGTGGATTTATGTATTGCAAAACTTTTTAAAAAGTTGTAATGGTGCGCAGTGTTGTGCAAAAAGGCCCAGATCGAAAACAAATGTTGCTGTGACAGGAAGATCTGTGAGCCGGACTGGACTGCCAAGTCTCCTTCCTCGTGTGAGCTGCCGATTCCTACCTAACAATTACCCCGTAACATATTGGCTTAAAACAATCATGAACAGGAGTGATTCACAGTGTCTGTGGGTCGGGCGTCTGGGAGTGGATTGGCTGGGTGGTTGAAAGCTTCCCTTGGAGCTGGAGGATGTTTTGGTAATTGTGTCCCCCCAAAAGAAATGAAGTCTGAACCCCCAGGACCTCGGAATGTGATCTTACTTGGAAATAAGGTCTTTGTAGATGGGATTCAGATGAGGTGATACCAGAGTAGGGCGACCCCTCCATCCAATATGATTGTTGTCCTTAGGAGAGAAGACACCAGCACACCTCAGGCAGAGTCACCCACTAGCCCAGTGTGATGTAGACTTGGGGTTCTCATGGGGTGGTCCTAAGCCAGCAGCACCAGCAGCTCCTAGGAACTTATTAGAAGTACAAATTCTTGCCAAAACCAGTTTGACTCAGTGGATAGAACATCGGCCTGTGGACTGAAAGGTCTCAGGTTCAATTCTGGTCAAGGGCATGTACCTTGGTTGCAGGCACATCCCCAGTAGGGGGCGTGCAGGAGGCAGCTGATCGATGTTTCTCTTTCGATGTTTCTAACTATCCCTCTCTCTTCCTCTCTGTAAAAAAATCAATTAAATAAATAAAAGTAGTACAAATTCTTGAGCTCCAACCCAGACTTGCTGAATCAGAAATTTGGGGGGCAGGGGGGGGGGGCGGAGTCCAGCCATCGGTGTTTTTTTTTTTTTTTTTTTTTTTCAAATACATTTTATTGATTTTTTACAGAGAGGAAGGGAGAGAGATAGGGAGCCAGAAACATCGATGAGAGAGAGACATCCATCAGCCGCCTCCTGCACATCCCCCACTGGGGATGTGCCCACAACCAAGGTACATGCCCTGGACCGGAATCGAACCTGGGACCTTTCAGTCCGCAGGCCGACGCTCTATCCACTGAGCCAACCCGGTTTCGGCGCATCGGTGTTTTAAGAAGCCGTCCAGGTGACCCTGATCCTGAAAATGCTGTGCACCTCACAAAGCAGGTGTGTAGGCCTTAGTCATCAGCACTTCACACTAGTTCTCTGAAACAGGCAAGTGCGCCCATTTTACAGAAGAGGAAACTAGGTTTGGAAGGGAAGGGCCTTGCCCAAAGCTAAACAGCACCCCAGAAACAGAGTGAGAGGGTGGAATTCCCACCCCAGGATCAATGCACAGCTGGAGTTTCCAGATTACCAACCCATAACTCTCCTCTTTCCTCCTCTCCTTGCATTAGTTTTTAACCCATTATTACCCTTTGCATGACATTTTGTCATCCAAATATATTGCTCTACTATTTTGTTTAATGATAGACAACTTAGTAGGAAAATATAACTTGTAGTTAAATAAACCTGCCCTTCATCAGGTTCTGTGTAAATTTTGAAAGTTCATGGAAGGCTTCCTGCAAATGTAGAAAAACTTACGGAACCAATGAGTTTATTTGCAGTTATTTTGAGAATATTCCCTTTACTCATTTCTAGCGTGAGAACTAGCAGTGGCATGCTCTTGACATCTTTTAATCTGGGGCTTCAACATCTGAATAACGTATGCAGTTGGTTGCTTGTTTTTATGCTACCTGGGTGTTTTGCAATACATAAATCCACTTTGTGGGTCTATTTCAAACCTTCTATTGCATTGAATCCTCCATGCAAGCGCAAGGTTTCATTTTACCAATACTTGGAGCTTGGAGTGTTCACAATTTCTGAAATATTAGCGTCCGATTTAGGCAGAATCACATCTTTGATGCTATGCCCTTTAACTTCGGGACTTGGTTTGTAGTTTATCTTCTGAATCCTGAGTCTGTTGCCACAGGATCCTGATGTGTTAACTAGAGATAGCACTACACTGTTAAGCAAACACACCACCTTTCTCATTCCCACACTCTAAATATACCTACAGGAAGTGTAAATGATCAGCATGCTACGTTTTCTCTGGGTACTGGAACGCGATGGTTGAAACTCATACCATTGATCTGGGGAAAAAATTGCAGGATTCTAAAGCAATTTCTAAATAACCAAAGAAAGACAAAGTTATGTACAGGTGGTTTTAAAGTAAGATATGGGCACTCTAGTTCTTTAAAAATTGTTGATTCTGCAATGGATATCTTACAACTCACATTAAATCAGGTGATAAATTAAAGCATTAGCTCCGTGTAAATTAGCGTGCTAGAAAGCATGGAGTGTGCACAGTCACATAAGATAAGATTGTAAACTTCAGGGAGACTTTTTATCTGGTGCTCATATAAACACAGGATTGAAACATACACACACACCCTATCTTAAACAAATCCCTGAAGGATACTCGTGACAGATTTTCCAAAAATGGCTGCAACGACATTTCCAGCCCCATCTGCTGCTCCAGAACTTTGTTAGTCCTTCCCGATCAAGATGTGAGGCCTGTGCTTCTTCCTTTGACCTTGGGCAGGACTCTGACTGCCTCCATGACCAGAATACGCAGACAGGCGCTATGTGACTTCCACAGCTAGGTCAGTACCAACAGTACCGCTTCTGGTGGCTCTCTCTTGGGGCTTTCACCACTGACACCCAAACACACACTCTGAGGAAACACAGGCCACGTGGGGAGACTGACATCGAGGCCCCCTCCCCACCCCCCAAACTCCCTCAGCCCAGTGGTGCTCCTGCTGAAAGCTGAGGGATTCCTCTTGGAAGCAGGTCCCACAGTCCCCCTGAACCGACAGCCACAGCTAAGGCCTGCAGAGCAGAGGCAAGCCTCCCGCACCCTGCATGGCCCAAAGCGCATATTCATGAGTGATTGCTGTCGCTTTAAGCCATTAAGTGGAGGTAGTTTGTTATGCAGCCAATGAGAGCCAGAACTGATTTATATCAACCATAGAAGTTGTCCTATTTGAAGAAATAAAAAAGCCAGCGTGGCCACACTGTGTGGCAAATCTTGAAGTCAGAAGGGAGGACGGGCCTGGCCTGCCCAGGCTGTGGTGGGGGAGTGGGTTTATATGGGAAACGTTGGAGATCATCTCTGCAGAGGCTGCCCGGGAGGAGCAAGGGGTACCAGCTCTACACCAGACCCCCCAGAGCTGGGAAGAGAAGTCCCCATAATTTCAGGTAGTAACATACAGCGAAGAGTGTGGTTGAGAGACAAGGGGGCTGCTGGAGACCCAGGTGTCCCATTTAAAGGACCAGCGCACGAACTTACCTGGATTCCCAGCAGCGGGTGGCATTGGGGGACCGAGACACATACCGGGACAAACTGGATTGCCTGGAATCAGGGCAGGAACTTGGGGGGCAGCTTTCTCCCAGAGGGGTGCTTCCAGGAGTCGCTGTTCCTATGCTGGGATCTCCCCTGTCAGAGCTCCCATCACTGTGGCCCACACTGTTTGCTCCTCCTGGTGATTCCCTGAGGCCCTGCCCCATCCAATTTGCAGCCCACCCACCTGTTTGCAGCAGCATTTCCATATGAATGGCCTGCCTGGCTCAGGCTTTCAGGCTTTGGTAAAATCCCTCCAATGAGCTGCAGCTGGTGACAGCATGGCCAAACCTATCAGTAAAAGGCCCAAGATCAGGCACCAGCACCAGCCCGCCTTGCTCCACAGCTGGGCCTCGTCCCCTGCATAGCAGCTCTCCCACTGTAATCACTGCTGGTCCGCTCGGCCAACTGGCCTGGACATCAATTCCTCCCAGAAACACCAACAGCAATCAAGCCTCAATTACAAGGCTGTGTGTGCACACAGCCCACACAGGAGTGCACCTAGAGTGCCAGCTCAGGTGACTGGGGAGGCTGGGCCACTAGGCCCTAGAGGACTACCTGCTACACAAGGCCAGTCTACCAACTCCAAGACACAGAATAGACCTTCTTAGTACATAAAAACAAACACAAGGAAGCAGCCAACATGTGGAGACAAAGAAACATGTTACAAATGAAAGAAATGGAAGCAAGCAAACTACTGGATACAGAGTTATACGGAGATTACTCAAGGATCTCCATGAGCGTTTCAAGGATTTCAGTGAGAATGTCAAAGACATAAAAAAGGAGCAGTCAGAAATTAAGCATACACTAACTGAAATAACAATTTACAGGGATTCAATAGTAGAAGATTCTGAGACTCAAATCAATGATTTTGAGGAAGCAAAATACAACCAATCAGAAGAGCAAAAATAAAAAAGAATAAAAAAATAAGAAAGTGTAAGGAGCCTCTGGGACAGTTTTAAGTGCACCAACATCAGAATTATGGGGGTGCCAGAGGAAATGAGAGAGAGAGAGCAAGATATTGAAAACCTATTAGGAGACATAATGACAGAAAACTTCCCCCACCTGGTGAAAGAAATAGCCTTTTAAGTCCAGGAAGTGCATAGAACCCCAAACAAAGGAATCCAAAGAGGACTACACCAAGACACATCATAATTAAAATGCCAAGAGCAAAAGACAAAGAGAAAATATTGAAAGCAGCAAGAGAAAAGTATTTAGTTACCTACAAGGGAATGCCCATAAGACTGTCAGCTGATTTCTCAACAGAAATATTCAAAATGATGAATAGCAAGGACTTATAACCAAGATCACTATACTCAGCAAAGAACTGAGGGTCAGATAAAGAGCTTCACAAACAAGAAAAAGCCAAAGAAGTTCATCACCACCAAACCAGTATTATATGAAATGCTGAAGGTATTATTGAAGGAGGAGGAGGAGGAGGGTGGGAGGAGGAGGAAAAGGAGGAGAAGGGATGAAAAACATGAACAATAAAGTACACAACTATCAACAATAGAATCCAAAAATAAACAAACAAAAAATCTAATGAACACAATAAACTGCTGAATAAAACAAAATTAGAGGCATGGAAGCATGAAACATGCTTCTGAGACTGACAAATCTCAGAGGGAAAGGGGTGGGAGTGGGGGGTGGGTGGGAAGAGATTAAACCAAAATCTTCCAGATCTTACCTATGGACACAGAGAGTAGGATGGTGAAGGCTAGGGTTTGGGGG
>PVJN01013310.1:0-48981 GCA_004026805.1 Lasiurus borealis | reverse complement strand
TGGGTGAGTCTATTTTGAAGAAGTGGCGTTAGGAGAAGTGGGGGTTGCCGGTCTGTTGGATGATGGGAGAAGTGTCACAGGCGGCCCGAAGGGTACACAGTGCAGGGGAGGCATGCAGGATTCATGCAC
The DNA here is from genome assembly GCA_004026805.1 of Lasiurus borealis. Classification (NCBI taxonomy): domain Eukaryota; kingdom Metazoa; phylum Chordata; class Mammalia; order Chiroptera; family Vespertilionidae; genus Lasiurus; species Lasiurus borealis. The sequence goes on along the minus strand of PVJN01013310.1, from coordinate 48,852 downwards.
AAGTTCAGTGAGCCAGTCAGTCAGCAGTCTCATTGTGCAGTGGTTAGTGCTAGTCGCGTCTACAAATCGCACGTGGGTGACAAAAGTACTTCCTTGAAGCATAAAGTTACCTGTATTTTTCCAACCAGATGCAAATCCTACAATTTAAGAATTGTAATTATTTTGTGTTGGTGGCTTTATTATAAAATGAAACTTTTTTTTTAGGTTCTCTGTTTGACATAGCTACAAAGAAGAAGCAAAGAAAAACGGAAGATGAAAACCATGAATTTAAAGTTGAATGGACAGAGACTTTCACATTTATTCAAAACTTAAATGGCCTTTGACCTGTCTTATTTGTCAGGGAAAATTGGTGTATAACAAGAAATCAAATTTGGAGATACTTTACAACTAAACACGTGTCATTCAGTACTAAATATCCTGTTGGTGAGGCAAAGAAGAAAGCAGTTGAGGAACTTTAGAAGAGTAAAGAAAAATCAAGTTCTGTATTTAATTACTGGATGCAATCTTCCAACAATGTTAATATTGCAAGTTTTGTGTTTAGTCAAGAGACTGAAAAGAGAGGAAAACCATATACAGACGGTGAATACATAAAAAGTTGTTTTATAAATGCATCCAGAGAGCTATTTCAGAATTTTAAGAACAACGCAGATATTCTAAAAAAAAATTTAAAGAGTTCCCATTGTCTGCTAAAACAGTGAAAGATAGAACAGTCAAAATGTCTTCCAATATAACCGACCAGCGAGTAGAAGATCGTAAATTGGTTTCAGCTTTATCAATAGCAGTGGACGAGTCTTGTGACATAAATGATACAACACAAGTTTCACTTTTTGTATGATTTATTTCATCTATAGATCCTAAAGAAGAACTTTTAGGATTATTGCCACTCAAAGGTCAAACACATGGAGAGGCTATAGCAAATGCTGTAATTGAGTGCATTGAAAAACATCATATTCCACTCGATGAAATTGTCTCAATTTCAACAGATGGGGTGAAAAGTATGACCGGCATAAGAAACGGGTTTGTTCCTATTCTGAAAGAAAAAATTAATCATGAGATACTTATCATTGCATCATTTATCAAGAAGTGCTTTGTGTGCAGACATTTCCAGAAGAAATTTGCAAAGTTATGGAATTGGTGATTAACATTATCAATTCCATTATAGCTAAAGCTCTTAACATCGCCAATTTAAAGAATTTTTAGTTGAAATGGAGAGTGAATATGCAGATCTTCTGCTGCATAACAAGGTATGTTGGTTATCAAGAGTAAACATTTTGAAACGTTTCGCTTCCTTATTAACAGAAATTAAAGCATTTCTCCTTGAGAAAGGTGTTCACTATCCACAACTAACCAACGATCAGTGGATCCAAAAATTTTATTTCATGGTAGACGTTACATCTCATCTAAATCAGCTTAATTGTAAACTACAGGGGAAAGAACAATTTTTTCCATGTCAGAAGTTATTTCATTTGAAAACAAATTATCTTTTTGCTCAAGATTTTGAAAGAGAAACTTTGGTTCACTTTCCAAGCCTGTTAAAACATCACCAAGAAAATAATTCTGATATTGACATTTGCTATTTCAAAACAACACTTTTAAATATGAGGGAAGCTTTTCTCAACAGGTTTTAGGAATTCAGAAACAGCAAAGCAACCTTAGCCTTTGTTAAAAAACCTCTTAATGCTACTGTAACAGAATTAATTTTTTTGTCCTTTAATATTGACATTGGCAACTTTGAAATGCAATTGCTGGATTTGAAAAACAAAGAGTTGTGCGATAGCCAGTTTGGCTCAGTGAGTAGAGCATTGGCCTTTGGACTGAAGGGTCCCAGGTTCGATTCTGGCCAAGGGCACATGCCTGGGTTGGAGGCTCGATCCTCAGTGTGGGGTGTGCAGGAGGCAGCCAATCAATGATTCTCTCTCATCATTGATGTTTCTATCTCTTTCTCCCTCTTCCTTCCTCTCTGAAATCAATAAAAATATATTTTAAAAACCAACAACAAAGAATTGTAGAGCTCGAAATTTGAACATCTTTGTGCTGATAAAGAAATATTGGAGAAAAACAAATGTGAACTTAGTGCACAGCACAAGTGGTCTGCTTTGAAAGACCTGGAGAAGGAAAATATGTTGCTTTTTAACAACTGAAATAGTATTCCTGACTCACATAATCAACTGAAAAAACTAGCATTTGCTGTTCTTTCCTTATTCGGGTCTACATATTTATGCAAACAATCATTTTCAAACATGAACCTTATCAAGAGTAAATTGAGAAGTTATCTTCTTAATGAGAACCTGGAATCATGCCTAAAATTAAAAACAACATACAAACCTGACTTACCCAAACTTTCCAAGGAGATGCAAGGCCATTGTTCACATTAGTGCTTGTCAGTCATTGTCATGATTTAATTTTTAATTGTAATGTAAATTGTAAGGAATTTAATTTTATCAATAAATAATACGTTATTAAGTACAATATCAAGTTTTACTCAACATACCTATAGTTTAAGACTTAAAATTTTAAGTCTTAAAGGTTTGGCTCAGCAGATAGAGTAGAGTGTTGGTCTTTGGACTGGAGGGTCCCAGGTTCGATTCTGGTCAAGGGCATGTGCCTTGGTTGCGGGCACATCCCCAGTCGGGGGGCGTGCAGGAGGCAGCTGATCGATGTTTCTAGCTCTCTACCCCTCTCCCTTCTTCTCTGTAAAAACTCAATAAAATATATTTTTAAAAAAACTTTAAAGTTTATTAAGTTAATTTTAGGGAACCTTGTGGAGTGAAAGAAGATGAAGTGTTGAGGAGTGAGAAAGGTATGTTGAGATGGTTTGGATGTATAGAGAGGATGAATGAAAGGAGATAGATAAAATAAGTGTACAGGATGAGTGTGGATGGGAGAGTTGGAAGGGTCGACCTCAGCAAATGAACCTCAATCAGATTGAGGACGTAAGCAAAGGCCAGCTTAGGAGTACCCTAATTAAGTTAATAACAATGTACCTACCTATACAGTTGAAGTTTAAAAAATTTGGCTCTCAAAAGAAATTTCAATCGTTGTACTGTTGATATTTGGCTCTGTTGACTGAGTTTGCCAACCACTGTGCTAGGCAATGTGCTAAGTGCTTTACATATGTTATTTTTTTTATTTTATGTGTTAATCCTCACCTGAGGATTTTTTTTCTATTGATTTTTCAGAGAGAGTGGAGGGAGGGAGGAAGAGAGAAACATCAATGTGAGAGACACATGTTGATTGGTTGCCTTCCACACGTGCCCCGATCAGGCCAGGAATTAAACCTGCAACCAAGGTACCTGCCTTTGACTGGTACTCAATCCTGAAACCTTTGAGTGTGTGGGCCAACACTGTAACCACTCAGCGACACCAGCCAGGGCACTCTACGTATATTATTTATTCATCATAAAAATAAATCAAGACTCGACTATAGGCACTGTGCTATGCCTTAAGAATATATTAGTGAACAAAATTATTTACTTATACATTGCCCCTCAGAGAGGTGGTCTGAGGTTCAGTGAGTACTGGGGGGGCTCAGTTAGGTCTTACTCTGGAAACATGTTCTTAACCACCATGTTTATTTCCTCCAGTGTAAGCTATTGACAAGCCACATGATAACAGTGACTGTCTAGGGTGACCACACTCTTACACAATCAATGATGAAATGCTCCTTGAAGATAAAATTTGAAGGTCTTATATAATGTTAATTCCAAATCCATGCCAACTTTTGTTGATTAATCAATAAATACCTACTGGCCAACTGCTCTGATAACTGTATGATCCATTGACTTTCATTAGAACTTGGGAATTTTTAAAAATTAATTCACCCATAAAGATATTTCATCACCAATAAAAACTTATTTCTCCCAATAGCCAGAGGGTAGTAATAGCAATGATACCACAAATTACAAAAAATAGATTTTTAAGGCATCTTGCCTACCCACCAGCAAACATATTCAGTTGTCCTGGCAACTAGCTGATATACTATTTATAAAATCAGTTTGCTATAAAATTGACAAAGAAAACTACAGGATGAGTCAGGGGGGGAATTCACTTAAGAAACTGTTAGTATGAGCAGTATCAATAGGTATAAATAACTTGCCTGCCAACAGATTAAACCAGAATGTGATGCAAAAAGAATAAGACATAACAAATGTTTGAGAAATTCTTGAAATAAAACTAGGAAATGCCTAAAAATAGCTTCAGATAAATGATACATGTAGCAAAACACATCAGCAGTGTTTTTAAGGCCAATATCATTGAAAAGAAATAGAGAGACGTGAATACAGAGAAAATTAAATCACAAATCTTTCTAAATGTGGGCAGTGAAGAACCAAATATAGCCAACTCTTGAGCATAAAGTAATAATTTTCTGATGAGTTTGGGCACTGGAAACAGCCAAATTACTAGAAGAGGGAGAGGGGGAGTAGGGAGCCATTTAGTCAATGTTGAGAGCAATTCAGCTCAAAACAAAAGGATTTTTTTTTTTTTTTGCTTGTTTGTTTGCCTAAGTGGGATGGCTCTGTTATGGGCTGGTTTCCCAAAGAGAATTCCTAGAAGCAGCCAAAAACACCCATGGGCTCACATCATAGACTCTCTTGTGTAGAGCCCATTTATTCCTTTTCGGGGAACAAATCCCCTGTCAAATTGCAGAAGCCTGTCATTTTAGATCACAGTTGCTCAACCTCAGCACTACTGACATTTGTGGACAGAAAATGCTTGTGGGCTGTCCTGCCATGGCACAATGTTGAGCAGCCTCTCTGGCCTCTACCCACTAGATGCCAGTAGCAACCCTTGCTCCCAGCTGTGACAACCAAAAATGTCTTCAGATATAGCCCAAAGTCCCCAGGGGCAGAAGCACTCTCAGTTGAGAACCACTAGCTTAAACGATGGAGGATGACCATCCAGCCCAACCTCTCACCCTACAAATGAGGAAACCAAAGCCCAAGTACAATGAATGTTTTGCTCAAAAAAAAAACCAAAAAACAGATGCTTAAACACCAAATCTCACCCAGAAACCCCAGACCATCACCCTCAATAATTCTATTTTACACCTATTTTAGTCATAGCCTATCACCATCATAATTTTGCCATACCCAATGCCAATTCTATCATTATTTATTATTTTTATCTGAGTTGACTCATTTTTTAACTTAAATTGATTTTTAAAAAATAGGTATATAAGGGAAAGACAGATGCAAAAATTAGAAAAGATTATGGTGTCAGAGAGAGAGATCTGTGCTCAGGTATTTTATCAAACACCTATATGGTGCCTACCATATGCCATGTACCATTTATTTATTTACTTTTATTTACTAGAGGTCCAGTGCACAAATTCGTGCACCTTAAAAGGAACAGTGTGCTGGGCAGAGGAGTGGATCTCGGCCCATCCTTCATGCCCCTGCCCGGCCCTTCCCGCTGTGGCCACTGATCCCGTTTGCCAGCAGCCCCCGTTCCTGCCATCACTGCTCCCACTCACTGACAGTGCTGGACATGCTGGCAACTGCTGATGGCACAGAGCGATTGGGGCTTGTGCCAGCAGCAGGGGTAGGAGGAGGTGAAGAAGCCCTAAGGGCGATTGAGGCAGCAGCCACCACTCCCACCTGCTGACAATGCTGAGGACCACAGTGTGGGGAGCAAAGAATCTTCAGTAACCACCAGAGGCTCGCCTAATGACAGCGACAGGCATCCCGCCTTGGTCCGGCAACCCACTCACCTGCTCCACCATCTCGCCATGGCCACCACTCGTGATGTTCCCTGGGCCCCCTGGTGGTCAGCACACATCACAGCAACCTGTTGTTCAGTTGTTCGGTCTATTTGCATATTAGCCTTTTATTATAAAGGATTCCTCACTTGAGGATATTTTCCCACTTAGAGTGGAAGGGATCAGGGGAAGACAGAGAGAGACACATTGATTGGTTGCCTCCTGTATGCACCCTTAGCCAGAATCAAACCTGGAACCTTTCAGCCTGTGGACTGACGCTCTATCCACTGAGCCAAACTAGCTAGGGCTGCACATATATGAAATTTTTTTGTCTTAATAATTATCTTATTAGATAACTGTTATTATTATCCTCATCTTATAAAGGAGTATACTAAAGCATAGAGATTCAAGATCACCCAAGTAGAGGGGGTTGGGGGTTAATGGAGGGATGAGGACACATATGTAATACCTTAATCAATAAAGAAATAAAAAAAAAAAAGATCATCCAAGTCATAAGTGGCAGAACTGGGATTCCAGCCCAGGAAGGTTGGCTCCAGAGTCCATGTCTTTATTGGTAAGGGGAAAGATCAAAACTGCCTGCTAAGGGAGAGATGGGTCTGGATCTCAAAACTCATGAGCATTTTCTATGTAGTTAGAAAATAATGGGTACAGGTATAAAGGCAGTCAGACCCGGGGTGTTAAGTAAATCCTTTTGGAAGAAGGGAACTGGCACTTGGAAGAGAAAAGTTGGACAGAATGGTGGTAGAAAGAAAAGGACAGAAGCTGAGGGAGGGCGAATCAGGGGGGAGGGACAGGATGAGACTTGAGTAAAGTGTACCAGTCTCTGAGAGAAACAAGGAGCTTGGCAGAATGAGGACACAGTGAGGCTGAAGGTAGAAGATTCAGGCATAATGGTGATCTGAGAAAAGGTAAAAGGAGTGGGGGGGGGCAGAGGTTTGAGGCCCAGGAGAGGACCCTGGAAAGGTGCGAGGGGGATATCAAGGTGAGAACCTAGAGATGGGAGTGGGGGGTTGCTGCAACTGTAGATGGGACTGAGAAAGGGTCCCAGCAGGGCAAGCTGAGGCACCCCAATGAGTAGCAGAGAAAGCACACTCCCATGCCAGGGAGAAAAGGGTGTCTGCTAAAGGCCAACACTGGTGAGCACCAGCCACTGAAGTTAACGTTTTTCCCTTAAAAATCAAGTTCAGCCCTGCCAGCTCAGTAGTTCAAGGTCAACCTATGAACTAGGAGGTCACAGTTGGGTTCCCAGTCAGGGCATATAACCGGGTTGCAGGCTTGATCCCCAGTGTGGAGCATGCAGCAGGCAGCCGATCAATGATTCTCTCTCATTATTGATAGTTTCTCTCTCTCTCCTAAATCAATAAAAATATTATTTAAAATCAAGTTCAGTATACATGTTTTGCAAAATGTTGAATCAACTCATCTCCAAAATACATTTAAAAAAGCTTTTTATTACATTTGAGAACATTTTGAGACTTTTATGTTCCCACCACTAGTTCATAAATATACCACTTGAAAAAATGCACACACACTCGTAATCGCTGAATAAAAATATCAAGCGTAGAACCGCTTTGTCACATGTTTGCCAGATCCTGGTGTTTCTTCAATGCTTGACTTTTCAAAATTTTCTGGAAAATGTTTTGTCTTTTACACGTTCCAGTGTTTGCAGATCAAGATGTTAAAAAACAACTTAGGGAAATGCAATGAGTATTGCCATTTTTGGAAATAGGATTTTGTAGAAGGAAAATTTCTATCCATAGTATAAATCTATCCATAGTAAATTAAGTTCAGTCATATCCAAGTTCAACCAGAATATCCAAGTACCAAAATCAAAATTAATACAAATATATTTAAAGGAATATATAAATAATAAAAATGTCAAGTGAGGCATAGTAATGAAGAGTCAGTCAGGCCCTAGCTGGTTTAGCTCAGCAGATAGAGCATTGGCCTGCAGACTGAAGGGTCCTGGGTTCGATTCAGGTCAAGGGCACATGCCCAGGTTGTGGGCTCTATCGCCAGTAGGGGCGTGCAGGAGGCAGCTGATTCATGGTACTCTCTCATTGATGTTTCAATCTTTCCTTCTCCCTTCCTCTCTGAAATCAATAAAAATATATATTTATATATATATATGTATGTATGTGTGTATATATATATGTATGTGTGTGTGTATATATATATATATATATATATATATATATATATATAAAGTCAGCAACCGGAACACTATAATGACCGGTTGCTAGGACACCCATTGCAGCCAGCGAACCTGCCTGATTGGGGGAGGGGGCAGCCATCCTCCTGCTGCTGTCTCCTCCTCCCACAGGCCTGCTCCAATCCGTTCTGATTGGGACTGGGTGGCCAGACCCCATCCATGCACAAATTTGGCCTCTAGTAAATAAATAGTCAGGCCTAAAGCCCTAGCAGCATAGTATCAAGTAGTATATATATTGAGATTACATATTAACATTATAGGTTATTGTGAGGATTAAGTGAGATGCATGTAAAGGATTAAGAAATGTAAAGCTAAATATAGTTTAGCTACTATTATTCTCGTATGAAGCAGAATAAACTAAACAATAAGCTTTGTTTTGATGAGTTTTAAATTCTGGCACTAATTCCCATATAGGCAGGTACTTATTTATTCTTCTTAGCTCACGGCTGACCTAATGGTCTTAAATGGCTCTAAATCAACAGTTCTCAAACAGTGGTTTACAAACTCCCTAAAGTCCCAAAGCCCTTCCATGAGGTCTATAAAGTGAACACTATTTTCATAATTTTATTAATAAAACTGTAACTAATTTTAAAATACTAATGGTCTAATACCATTTTCATTGTTGACATTTGTATTGATGGTGCCAAAGCAATAATGGTGGGCAACACTACAGAAACCTTAGCATGAATCAAAGCAGTGGGACCAACATGTATTGATGGGTAAAGGAGGGGAAACAAAGCTAGTTTCCCTTAAGAATGTGCCTGATGCTCTAGCCAGGTAGCTCAGTTGGTTGGAGCATCATCCTCTACCCCAAAAAGTTGCAGATTTGATCCCCAGTTGGGATGGGTATGGGAGGCACCCGATGGATGTTTCCTTCTCATATCAATGTTTCTCTCTGTGTGTCTCTCCTCCTCCCTTCCACTCTCTAAAATCAATGGGGAAAATAACCTCAGGTGAGGATTAACAACAAAATAATAATGCGAGTCCTCTTATTCTTTTTAAACTTGGGACTACATAGTGTTGTTTCTTTTTTTTTAGTAAGACACATGTTATTATGTAATAGGTTTATTGTAGGTATTTTAAAATGAATAAATGTTATCAGTTAATTTTTAATATGGTAAATATCAATATCTAAATCTATCCAAACTAAAAGCTTTTGGAATCTTCAATAATTTTTAAGAATGTAACGAGGTTCTGAGACCAAAATGTATAAGATCCACTGTTCTAAGTAGTTCTCCAAACTTGGGCTGCTCTCCTCTGATCACTCACAGGGAGACAGCACTGAGGGCAAACCTGTCCAGTAGGAAATGACCGCTTCCTGGCCGGGTCAGTGTGGAACACTGGGAGCTAGTTAGCGCTAGGGAAAGTTCTCACAGCAACAGGTAAGTCTAATGGAGCAGGACCACTCTATTCAAGAAAGGCAGGCCAAACACTTTTTTGGAAAGATGAGATGCAAGTCTGGATCTAGGAAAAATAAACAGCCGAAACTCCTCTGGATTAGGAATTCTGTTTCTAAATAGATTAGGGAGAAACATGTCCTTTCCTGAGCAAAAAGAGACAAAGGGGAATTGCAAAAGTGAGCTCTAAGATGGATGTGGGACCCCTTATTGTCTCTCTCCTTTCCAGGCAATAAGTGAACCAAGCCAGATTCCCACCCTCAGTGGAGGGCAGGAGGTGGTGTACATGCCTGACTATGGCTGGCTCTGAATTTAATAAGGAATAAAAGCCAGAAGAAACGTTTGACCCATTTCAGCTCTTGTCCTGAAATTCTCATCTCACTGCGGTGAAAGAATCAAGGCATGATCTAACTAAAAACGGGATGTTTCCAAGAGGAAAGGGAAGGGACCGGGGCGACTCCAGCTTCAGAAAGGGCAGTTTCTGGACACAGGAGGCGAGCATCACGAACGAGGTCAGAGCAAGAACCGACTGGCACCACCCACTGGGCTCGATCCCGTGGGAAGCGCCTCACCACCATCCTCCTCGGGGCTTCGCGTGGGAGGAAGCAGTGCTTTACCTGAACCCGCGTCGGCCCGCCTGGGTGGGATCCTGCTGTAATCACCTGAGCGACGACGGGCCTCGATCTCCTCCTCCGTAAAATGGGAGGGTGGCCGCGCTCGCTCCCGGGGTCCTCGCGAGGCCTGCGATAGTGCGCACGCACCTTCCTTTGCACCCGCCGCGGCACCGCCCGGGCCTCGGGAGCGGAGCTGTTAGGGGCACTTCCTGTTCCATACTCTCCTCAGGGCGCGGCGTTTTGCGTGGTTTCTCAGTATCACTCCTTTCTCTCAGGCTATTATTTTCGAGGTTCTGGTCCCTCCCACCCCTGAGTCACCACCACCAAGATGCCGGCCTCGGAGACCGTCCCTTCTCCGCTCTCTAGGGCTCCCTCTCCTGACGGCTTCTTCCCCGCGGGGCGGACCGCACCGGCGACAGCCTCCCGGGCGGGCCACCTGTCCGAGAGCCTCCCGGCCCTCGCAGCCGCCAAAGGGGCGGCGCCGCGCCGAGCCTCGCCAGCTGTGAGACTCCCCAGCCCCCGAGTGGGAGCGAGACCGAGGCCACACCCCGAGCTGAGGGGGCCGGGGGCCGGGCCGCACCTTGGGGGGCCGGGGCGCCCCTCAGGGCACCCGCGGGTCCCGGGCGCGGTGGGAGCCTCAGGGAGGTGCCAGGGGTCCCGCGCGCCGCCCCGAGCGTGAGGCCGCGCAGGGCTGACGGCACCGGCGCCACCTGGCGCCGCCGAGGAGACCCGGGAGCCGCGAGTCCCGCGAGGCGCGGCGAACAGGTGCCCGTGCTCGTTAGGCGGCGGCAGGGGGCGGGGCGAGGGGCGCGGCCGGAAGCCCGGGGCGGGGTGCGGGCGGTCCGGGTGCGCGCGGGGCCCCGAAAGGCAGGAAGAGCTCGCCGGGCTGCGCGGCGCGCGATGTGGAGCCGCCGCCTCGGCGCCTGCAGCAGCCGCCGCCGCCGCCGCTGCTGCCAGGGCTGCCGCCGCGCGGATGGACATGGAGCGCGGCTGCGGAGGGTGGCCGCCGGCAGCAGCAGCAGCAGCGCGCGTCGAGGCGACAGCGGAGCGCAGCCGGCTCCGTGAAGCGCTGCCCGGCCGGTCGCGGCAGCGGCAGCAGCAACAGCAACAGCAACAGCAACAGGGCGGCTGAAACCCGGGGGCGGCGGCGGCGGCGTTCCTCCCCGCAACCTCCCCTCGCCTCGCGGCCCTCAGTCTCCCTGCGTTGGGCCTTCTCGGCGCCACCCCTCCTCCGCGGCGCGCGGAGCAGCTGAGCGCGGGGGCGGGCGGAGGGGCGCGTGCCGCCGGCGTGGGGGAGGGGCGGGCCGGCGCGCGCCGCGCCCAGGACTCGCGGGGCCCAGGGGGCGCGTGCCGCGGCGCGAGGCGGGCGAGGCGCGGGGCGGTGCGGCGGGCCCCTCCCCCTGCAGCCTGGCGCGCGCCGGCCGGGCCGCACCGCTGCGGGCTCCGCGAGCGCGGGCCATGTCCGCCTTCTGCCTGGGCTCGGCCGGCCGCGCTTCAGCACCCGCAGAGCCGGACAGCGCCTGCTGCATGGAGCTGCCCACCGCGGCCGCGGATACCATCGGGAGTCCAGCCGCCGCCGCCCAGGTCTCCTTCCCCGGGGGCCCCGGGGAGCTGGAACTGGCCTTAGAGGAGGAGCTGGCGCTGCTGGCGGCCGGGGAACGGCCGTCCGACCCCGGAGAGCAGCCTCCGGCCGAGCCCGGGCCTCTGGCTGCGGAGGCCGAACTGCCGCCTCTGCCCGCCCAGGACCCCGAGCTGCTGTCGGTGATCCGGCAGAAGGAGAAGGATCTGGTGCTGGCGGCCCGGCTGGGCAAGGCGCTGCTCGAGAAGAACCAGGACATGAGCCGGCAGTACGAACAAATGCACAAGGAGCTGACAGACAAACTGGAGGTGAGTTCGTCCCCGTTGGGATGGGTGGGAAGCGGGGAGCCGAGACACCTGCCAGGCCCGGGGCAGCTTCCGGAGCCACTCACCCACTCCACCCCTCCCGTGCTCACCCTGCCTCACAGAAAACCACCTGGAAGCCTGGGGTTTCCGCTGGAGGGTTTGGGATTATCAGACTTTGCCACCCTGTTCACAACAAATGGGTCCATGCACGCTGTGGACCAGTTTATCTATGGACTGTACACAGCATCTACAATAGAGCTTACAGTATGACTAGTTCATACAGCCCTGGGGTGATGTGTGCACACAGAGAAGTGAGAAAGGGTAAGCATTTAAAATATGCTTCAGGTTTTTAGAGGAGTAGTTAATCTCTAATCAGGGTGTTAGCCTAACGCTTTCTAGTTTGGGCATTAAGGCCTCCAGATGCCCTTGTCTTAACTTCCCGGCAGCTCAGAGTTGTGGGAAACAAGTGCCCCTAAAGGAGCTTTTTATAGCCTTCAAATACTCGGGGATTAGGAAACGTGGTTCCATTGCAGCCAGGCAAGCCTGGGTCAGCATGTGACTGCTGGTAGTGGATTTAATTTGGATCTCAGTATTTATGTGTATTTAAACAGCACTTTCTGTGTTCTGGGTCTCACACGTGCAATTGGATGGTCAAATATGAGGACCATATTGTTTCAACTATTATACATACCCCTTGAAGGAGCTATAGGATTTCTGCTATTTTTTACCCTTAACTAGAAAAGGGTCTTAACTAGAAAGTGGTATGGAACACTACCAGCATTTATAAAAATTAGATTTAAAAAGGGGAAGCATCGGTGGCAGTGGAGACAAGCTTATCTTTTTTCGGCCTGTGCATTTACTTTTGTTACCCACTTCGGTTGCAGCCAGTTTTTTTGTGTGTTTTTTTATTGGTTACAGGAGAATAGTAAATCCTGAATAAGGTCTGAAATTGACCCGAGTCTGGTTCTATATCACGTGCTACTGGTTGAACAGTCAGAATGTAGGCTGCAGAACTTTTCTAGAATACGATTTAAGTGTGTCTGCAGTCCAACAACATACCAAAAGTGAATCAGGGAGAGAAAAAGGAAACCAGTGGGTGCCCTGTAGTTCAGTTGGCCTGTTAACTAGGTCTGCCAGTCGATGAACTCTCCAGATACCTCTGTGAAAAGCGGTTTGTGAAACCTATAGGTAGACTGCCAAAAAGCAGCCCAATGAATTGAATTGTTTCATTTTCACTTGAAGCAGAAGTCTGCAAATAAAAGGGCGTCTTTTTTTAAAAGATATTTGATTACAAGGCTCTATATAGAAGTACTACTGCAGAGATTTATACTTGATTTGAAATTCCTTCAGTGAGGGAGTTGATTGAAGAGACAGCCAACTTGAAAGGACCATCATATCAGTCAGTTTGATGAGTGGTAGATTTCAGAGTAGTCCTGAGTGTGCAGTTTCACACATCCTGGGTTCCGTGTGGAGCCTTTAGACATTTCTTCAACAAAGGAAAAAGATTTCAAAATTCAGTACTCAGAAAGGTTCTGTTTTAAGTGAATAAATTACCTTTGACCATGAAATAGTTTAAAGCTCTTAAACTAGTTTTTAAAACCTTCACTCCTCTGCAGGTCAACATTATGAACTCTAATACTGTTTAAATACACATAATTACTGCCTTTTTAGCAGTCTACCTTAATTTCTGGAAGTTGGTTGCACAACAGTATAAATGTACTTAACACTACTGAACACTTAAAAATTAAGGCGGGAAATTTTATGTTACATATACTATAACCCCCCCTTATCTGAGGAGGGTATGTTCCAAGACCCCCAACCGATGCCAGAAACCACAGATAGTACCGAACCTCATTTGTGCTATGTTTTTTCCTATACAGACATACCTGTGATAAAGTTTATAAGTGAGGCACATGAGAAGTTAACAACAACTAATAATAAAACAGAACAATTAAGTTGAGAACTTTTACCTTTTCACTTACAGTAAATATTTCACAGCTTCCCTGGAGGTTCCAAATTGCCAGCATTACTACTCTTGTGTTTTGCAGCCATTTTTGAGTAAAATAAGGGTTACCTGAACACAAGCACTGCAATACCAGGTCAGTCGATCTGATAACCCAGAGGGCTCCGAAGTGACTAACTGGTGGGGAGTTTATACAGCTGGACAAAGGGGTGATTCACTTGCCAGGCAGGACAGAGTGGGAAGGTGCGAGGTTTATCACGCTTCTCAGGTGGGCGCAAAATTGAAAACTTATGAATTGTTTATTTCTGGAATTTTCCATTTTTGGACCAAGCTTGACTGTGGGTAGTTGAAAACTGTGGAAAGTGAAACTACAGATAAGGGGGGAATGCTGTACTTTCCCACAATTTAAAAAATAACATTTTCTAAAAGTTTATTTTTAAAAAGCCAAATATTGAGCATTATTGAAGCTGTGTGATGAAGAGTTCAGTTATATTATTTCTTCTACTTACGTTTAAAAATTATCTTTAAAATTTTTAGTTTTTCAGTGTCTCTCATCGATGTTTCTAACTCTCTATTCCTCTCCCTTCCTATTTGTAAAAAATCAATAAAATATATTGAAAAAAAATTTTTTTAGTTTGCCCTGGGACTTTGTTGGAGTATCACCCAGTGCACCAAAAAGTTGTGGGTTCCGTTCCGTTCTGGGTCAGGGCACATACTTAGGTTGTGGGTTCGATTCCCCCGTTAGAGCACATACGGGAGGCAACTGATAAATGTTTCTCTCTCTCTCTCCCTCTCCCTTCCTCTCTCTAAAATCAAATGTTTTAATCTACAAATTCATGATAAATAAAAGAAAACTGAGGCCCAGAGAGACTGTGGACCCCAAAAAGGCAGGCACTGTATCAGTTGTTGTTTTATCCTCAGCCAGTCATTGTTATGTTTCACTGATTTGAGAGAGAGAGAAACATGGATGTGGAAGAGAAACATGGATTGGTTGCCTCCCCTACAAGCCCAAACCCACCACCCAGGTATGTGCCTTGTTCGGGAATCAAACCCTCAACCTTTTTGGTGTACAGGGTGACACTCCAACCACGGAGCCACCCAGCGGGGGTTCTAGTACTGTTTTTTTAAGAGGGCAAAACAAGTTAAGATGAAAATGGTTACATAATGGGACTCAATGGTAGATTTAGGGAAGCAAACCTTGGGATCTTTATTTACATTCAATGCTAGGTCTACTTTTTAAAAAGGTCTTTTTTCTTTGTATTTTCAAGAATCATATCCTGGACTTAGGAGAATAGTATTGCTTTTTCAGGTAGGCTAATGATACTAGATTTTGTTTTTTCAGAAAAGTTTTTAAATAAACTTTTTTTTTAGAATGATTTTAGATTTTCAGAAAAATGTGGAAAGATGGTTCAGAGAGTTTCCATATGCCCTGTACCCAGTTTCCTCTATTACTAACATCTTACATTAGTATGGTACCATAATGAAGAAACCAATACTATCTGGTCAGTGTGGCCCAGTGGCTGAGTCGCAACCCAGGAACCGAGAGGTCTCCAGTTCTATTCATGGCACATGCCATGGTTGCAGGCTTGATCCCCCAATGTGAGGTGTGCAGGAGGTAGCCAATTAATGATTCTCTCTCATAACTGATGTTTCTATCTTTCTCTCTCTCCCTTCCTCTCTGAAATCAATAAAATATATATACATTTAAATATATATTTTTAAATACATTTTATTGATTTTTTTATAGAGAGAAAGGGAGAAGGATAGAGAGTTAGAAACATCTATGAGGGAGAGACATTAATCAGCCGCCTCCTGCACGCCCCTACTGGGGTGGTGCCCGAAACCAGGATACATGCCCTTGACCAGAATTAAACTTGGGGCCTTTCAGTCCGCAGGTCGGCGCTTTATCCACTGAGCCAAACCGGTCTTGGCAATATATATATATTTAAAAGAAAGCAATGCTAATATGTTATTATTAACTAAAGTCCTGAGTTTATTCAAATTACCTTAGTTTTTACCTAATGTATTTTTCTGTTCCAGAATTCCATTCAGGATACCACATTACATATCTTAGTCTCTTCTTTGCTCTTTTTAGACTTGCTTTATTGTTTGGTTTTTCTTTATTCATTGATTTTTTAAAAAAATTTTTAGAGCTAGAGGAAAGGGGAGAGGAAGGGAGAGAGAAAGAAAAGGAGAGAGAGAGAAACATGGATTTGTTGTTCCACCTATTTATGCATTTATTGGTTGATTCTAATATGTGCCCTGACTGGGCATCAAACCTGTAACTAAGCTATTTGATCAGGGTGAATTTCTTTGTTTGTGATGACCTTGACACTTTTGATATTAACTTTCCTCTGTGGAGGTATAATTGACCTATAACATTATGTTAGTTTCAGGTGTAGATATTAACTTTTAAGATACCATATAGTCAGTCCCAAGAAACAAGGAAGCAGGGGGCAGAGCCTCCTGACCTCCACACTTGCTGACAATTCTGCCTAGAGCAGTGGTTGCCCCTGGTGGTCTGTGAGGTCCAAAAGGTTGCGGACCGCTGGCCTGGAATTTACTGGTTAATTCAGCACTAAATTGAAATATAATTCTAGGAGAAACCTTTCTTTTTCAGAGGAGATAAAAGGCTACATTTTGTATGTTTATAAATAGGAAGGTCTTGATTTTCCTCCCTTCCCACCCTCCAAGTGTTGAGAAACCTGAATTAGGAATTTTGTCACATGTCCAAAGAAACACAAGGACAGATTGATCAGCACCACCTGTCTTCAACCCCGCCCCTCAAGTGGATTGGATTGTTTTAGTTGCTTGGTTGGGCTGTTCACTAACAGCTGTTTGCTGAATATTTTTAAGTCTCTGTTCTTTTAGAACACAAGCCTAATTTATCTGGCCTCTCAGTAACACTGTGAGCACTGAGTTCTTGCTGTTGCCGTCTGCTCAATATTTTTCATTTTGGAAAAACTCAATAAAACCAAGAATTACAATTTTAAGATTGTAATTATCACTTGTTTCTGCACTTCATCTTTCTGAAGTGTCTACAATGAGTAAAACATTATCCTTTTGGAAGTTTAGCAGTCTGAGGGAAGCATCAATAGAGCATGAAATTCTCATGCTAATGAGTAGAAGTCTCTCCCTTGTCATTCCTTTTCCCACATGCTCCAAACAGAGGCTGTACAAAGTACAACAAAAAAGTGACTTTTTCAACAAATATACTAGCATGGCTATAAACAAATGAGTTATTCCCTTAAAGTGATCAACTTGGGAGGCTGTACATTTATTTCAATATTTATTAACAAACTGCCTTTGCTAATGTGCTCAGAAATTTAGTTTTGGATCACTGCTTTTATCTTTTGGCACATTATTTGGACTATTTTGTGATGGTAAATTTTCATCTTTTGGAGGTAAATTTGACTTTCAGAAACATACCTCACCCAGAGCAGAGTAAGGAATGAATAGATGTCAGGATGAAAGGACATCACCTCTTTTTTAGACATATCTCAGATGTAAAGTAATGGGACTGATTTTCTTGTGTAACTACACTCTGGCCCTTAAGGTTTCCCAAAAAAAGCATTCCAAAATATACTTGAAAAGTGAAATCTTGGGTAGATTGAGAGCCTGGCTTTCCAAGGTGAAGAGATGACAGTCCTCTGAAGGAGAAGATTCACATGCTCCTGTTAGCCTGCTGAAATAATTTTATGCTTGATATCAACCTTCAGTGCATCAGATCTTGGATAGATGACTGGGTAGGTGGGTGGGTGGGTGGATGGATGAATGGATGCCTAGAGCTTATCCCATTCTTAACTAAATCACAATCTTTGAAACTGGGGTTCAGGTCGTTATATTTTGGACATTTTGATCAGAACTTTTCTGAGAGACTGAAGGTTGAGGACCATTGCTTTAACTTATATTCATATGATCCTTTAGGTATAGACTTGGCTTTTTTTGTACATACTATGCTTTCAAGTAGGAGAACATACTTGCCTCTGAACAGAGGCAGTCATATTCATCGCACAGAAACAGAAAGATGTTCTTATTTCCTTCAATCCAAAAGAATATTTTTCTGTTATGCTGCTACTTCCAATCGTTTATACTTTTTCCTACATAACATTTTCACACATCACTTATTACAGGTATCTGCCCATTTCACTGGAATAAAAACTCCCATGTAGGCAAGGACCATGTCTGTTTTGTTCATCATTGTGTTCCCAGCACAGTGGCTGGCTCCTAGTAGGCATTAAAGAATGAATGAATGGATTAGGAAAAAATATGCAAGGCTACTAGGCCATGATTTAGAGTAGGCCTGCACCTGACCTTGTCTTAGTGATTTTGAAATACAGTGCTATATCTATAGCAACAAATATTTATTGAGTGGTGATTTAGAGCACCAAACAGTCAAATGACTGGGACACAAATTCCAGCTCTGTCATTTACTAGTATTGATCTTGAGCTCGTTACTTAACCTCTTCTGTTGCCTCATTGTAAAAAAAGATAGTTAATCTGAAGGATCTCTGGAGTTCTTTCCATTTCTGAAAATTCTGTCTGGTATTGTGCCAGGCATAAAAGATGCTTTCAACAGAAGCCTTCTTAAGTAGTCATTTTAAGTTGTTTAAATGTATAGTTCAATTAACTAGATAACTTGCTAAATTTCAAGTGAATTCCTAAGTCTAGAACCTCATGACCAAGGACAAGAATAAACATAATGATTTTAAGTATTTTCAGTAGGAATGGCATTCTCTTTATGAAACCAACTCCTTTTGTACTCTGGATGGAGGAAATATTTTCACAGCTGTAAAATGGGCAACTTTTCCAAGTGATAGTGTTTTGTTGTACTAAAAAAGAAAAGTTAGGAGAGGCTATGGCCAGGTAGCTCAGTTCGTTAGAGCATGGTCCCGATACACTAAGGTTGTGGATTCCATCCTTAGGGCACATGCAAGACTCAAGCAATGAATGCATGAGTAAATGGAACAATGAGTTGATGTTTCTCTCTCTCTAAAATCAATAAACAAACAAAATAAGGAGAGTGAGCAAAGATAAAAAAACGAAAGGCTGTAGAATGTTTAACAGGTTTTAAATCTTCACTTTTCACCTAGCACTTAGAACAAGAGAAACACGAACTAAGAAGACGATTTGAGAACCGAGAAGGAGAGTGGGAAGGGCGTGTGTCCGAGCTGGAGAGTGATGTGAAACAGCTTCAGGATGAGTTGGAGAGGCAACAAGTTCATCTACGGGAAGCAGATCGAGAAAAAACACGGGCTGTCCAGGAATTATCGGAACAGAACCAAAGGTTACTGGATCAGCTCAGCAGGGTGAGTCCCAAGAATTGATGGTCTAAAGTTCTTAACTGAATTTGAAAGCTGAAATAGAGCTTCTGTATCATGTCAATCATATATATAGTAAGAGTAATTCTCACTTTTGTTGTGTTTGGTATTATATCAACACGTTGAATATTTTTCACCTATAAGGACTTCAGCTGTGCCAAACTATGAATCAGGAGCCAAGACTCTTTCCTGGCACTGGCCAGCTATTGAGGCTTTAACAATCACTTAACTTGGGGGTTTTCTCATTTTTAAAATGAAGGAGTTGTGTTTAATGATTTCTGACATTCCTTGTAGCTTCAAAAGTCTATAATTCTTTTACCTAGAGAAAACCTGTCGCTGGTAAAATTATGTTAATGCCTTTAGTTCAAATATCTAATGCCTCTGTCTTCAAACTGAAGGGAAAATTTCTAGGGCAGATGATTTTTATTGATGTTGCCTTTGTGAATGTAGATTCCTTCATATTATTTAAATATGAAAGAAGTTATGTGTGTCTATATTTAAAATTTCTTCTCTTTATTTCCACACTTAGTAAAAATTCTTAAAAAAAAATACTTGTACCACTTATAGGGTGATGTTATGAAAGTACTGATTAACCAAGGTCAGGTCTGTAAAATCATTGCAAAGAAAGGGTTTGAAGGTTGAATAGGTGGAAATCTAATTTAAATATAGAACATACCTTTTTAACAAATGCAGGAATGTTGTTAATGCCCTGGTCTCTAAATCCACCCACTTTTGAATTAAGAGCTGTATTTACTATTATTGTACCTAAGTTCTTGTGTGTTGAAAAGAAAACTGCTAACTCTTTAGTTACCAAAAGAAAAAAAAGAACTTCTCTGATCTCATCCCTAAGCATTAATATTCTTTAAAAAAATTTATTGATTGATTTCAGAGAGGAAAGGAATGGAAAGAGAGAGAGACAGAGAGAGAGAGAGAGAGAGAGAGAGAGAGAGAGAGAGAGAGAGAGAGAAACATCAATAATGAGAGAGACTCACTGATTGGCAGCCTCCTTCATATCCCCTACTGGGGATCGAGCCTGCAACCCAGTATATGCCCTTGACCAGAATTGAACCTGGGAACCTTCAGTCCGCAGGCCAATGCTCTATCTACTGAGCAAAACTGGCTAGGGCATCACTAATATTCTCATGAGAGCATGGTTCGTCTTTGGTTCTTAGATCTTTGGGAAAGGCTTGGCTAGAGCAGCATATGGTAAATTCTTAGTGTTTCCACTAATTCGATGCTTAACACTTGTATGAGGTTATTGCACTAGTCAATTGCTTTCAGTGGGTACTCAGAGACTAGTTAAAGCCTTCATTCCTCACAAGGAAGTGTGAAGTAAATGCTACTAATAGAGAAAGGAAGAGGAAGGGGAGGTGAAAGAAGGATAGAATGGAAGGGGGAGGGAGAATGAGAATAGGTGAGGGAGAGGAAGAAAGAAGGGAAGGAGAGAAAGAGATGCATTCATACCAGAATGTATCTGAAAGGTGGCCCTGGATGGAGTGTCTTCTCAGTGCACCAGGGTTGTGGGTTCCATCCCCAATCAGGGCATGTGTAAGAATCAACCAGTGAATGCATAAATGGGTGGAGCAACAAATCAACGTTTCTCTCTCTCTCTCTCAATGTTAAAAAATGTAAAAAAGTAGAATGTATATGAAAGGTGAGAATTCAAGCGATAGATCTAAAGGTCTCACCTGCAAGTTTCCTGTCTAGGGAATCCAGTCACCATTTGATTGGCTGGAAAGGAAGAGTTGGACAGTTCTTCAAGAAGTCATTTACAGAGCCAGCTCAGTAACAGCAACTCTGACTCAGTTCTAAACCCATTTTCAACAACTGGCGAGGGAATCTCTAACCTTGTGAGACTATATACAGGTTTTTGAGTCTTTGTTATTCATAAAAGGTTAAACTAACTACATAGCCCTAGCCACATTGATTTGTTTGTTCAAAAACATTTATTTCATACTGATTTTGAGCAAGTGTTTCTTATGGAGAATTAAGAAACACAACCAGCCAGAACAATGAAAGGGGAAATTATTTCTTGAGGCTAAATTCACATTCTAAAAGAACTCTAGGTGGCCAAGAGAGATGAAGGGAGAAAGCAAACATTAGCATGACTTAGGAAAGTGCCCAGAGCTGGGAATGTAGATGCTTCTCATTAGCAGGTGACCTTCTTTGTGCCTCGATTTCCTTGTCTTTAAAATGGGGGTAAAATTTGTGCTGCATGCAAGTGTAAACTGCTGACGTGAAAATAAGATAAAATGTTTGTTAAATCGTATGAGAAGGTAAGGATTTGTGTCGGTGTAGATGGTTCTTTTATATAAGCAGTGTCTTTATAGTTGAGATTCCTTTGCCTAATTTCTCTGTCAAAATTCCTGATAAGCAGATCCCAAAAGATTATAGGAGGATAACATTTCCACTCGATCTAGATTCTTCGTGTCCTCTCTGGCCTTGAATGAAAGCCCTTGGTGAGTTTAGTGACCTTTTTTCCCTTTCTCTTTTTAAGCAGGACAATTCCCTGGGGTTTCTTTCCCTCAGCAGCCAGTTTAGAGTGCATGACATTTTTATTTTATTAACTGGGTATTCAGGAACTTGAGAACTCAAGTGGTACTTTGAAGTGAATTAAGATTCTGCTAGGACAAGAAAATAACTGGCAGAAGTAATAGAAGGCCATACTTTTCTTGCAGTGTACATAATGTGCTTTCATAAGCATGAAATGTATAATATCTAAAATTCAGTACAGTATTTCTGTGGTGCTTTTGTCCAAAGTATTTTTAAATATATTTCCTTTACTGCCATGTCTTTCAAGGCATTTGTTTGTTTATAAATATATTTTTATTGATTTCAGAGAATAAAAGAGAGGAAGAGAGAGATAGAAACATCAGTGATGAGAGAGAATCATTGATTGACTGTCTGCTGCACACCCCTGCATACTGGGGATCATCCCACAACTGGGCATGTGCCCTGACCAGGAATTGAACCGTGACCTCCTGATTCTTAAGTCAGACCTCAACTATTGAGCCACCCCAGCTGGGCTGTTTTGTTTTTTAAAAATAGTTTTCTTAAGTTTTATAATTCACAGACCATAACATTTACTTTTTAAAAGTGTACAGTTCAGTAGTTTTTAGTATATTTTCAGAGTTATGCTACCAGCTCCACTATCTAATTATAGGATATCTTACCTCCCCCCCAAAAAAAACACACCTGTACCTATTAGCAGCCACTCCCCAAGTCTTCCTAACCTGCTACCTCACGCCCTGACTGACAACCACTAATCTCTGTCTCTATGGATTTGCCTATTCTGCACATTTCAGATATGGCCCTTTGTAACTGGCTTCTTCCCCTTAGCACAGTGTTTCCGAGGTTCATCCACATTGTAGGAGGTAGTGCTTTATTTTTATAGATGAAGGGTATTCCACCGCGTGGAGATAACACGTTTTGTTTGTCCACTCATTATTTGATGAATATTTAGATTGTTTCCACTCTTCGGCTACTATAAACATTCGTGTGCAGGTGTTTTGTGTGACTAAGGTTCAGCTCTAAAATAGGGTGCTGTGAACATGTGTATCCCGTGAGCTTCTGGATCCTCATTGCGATGAAGAAAGGGAAGGTATCTTTCTGATTCTATAGCTGGGAAAGCTTTGGGGACAGAAAGAAAGATACCTGACTTGCTTAAGGATCTTCCTTTTGAAGACTAATTGGACCTCAGTTTTCGATTTCTGAGGCAGCCATTAAGAGCATAGGTGTTGGAGCCAGACAGCCCTAGGACCAAACACAGACTCTGCTCTTTACCAGCTGGATGAGCATGGGAACGTTTTTTTCACCTTCGTTTTTTCCTCCAGGTAGTAGAACGATTATATTATTTCTAGTGCCTGATAGTGTTGTGAGGACTAAGTGAGAGAATATATGTTACAGCTCTAACCACAATATCTAGCGTATCTTAAGTGCTCGATAAGTATGGTAGCTGTCGTTATAATCATCATGCCCTCGTCATGTCAGGGGGATTTCTGCATTTGTGAAACATGGATTCTCTCCCTTGAGAGTGTCCCCAGCACATGCCAGTGTGTGAAAATGTTTTGTTTAGTATGTCAGTCCCTATGCAGAAATATTTGTGTAAAATTGATTCTCCCAGGAGTTGAGTTGGGTTTATTCTGTGGCACCCGTATTCCCTGGACGCTGTTGCATATACCTTGGGGATACCTTTTCGCCTGTTTTATTTGCTCATGTGGACAAAATGCCCTCTAAGTTCTCTTCTAGCTTCTAAGATCACGAGTCTTGTTTGTGAAACTCAGGCTGATGTATTTGGAGAAAGTGTAATTTGTTTCCTAAGTTACAAAGTAATACCACGATGGCATTGATAGTGGAGTTTCATAGGACATATTAGACATTTATCATCCTAACTATATCAAAGTGAAAAGAAGACAGTGGGTCTTGCTTTCACAAAGGGCTCCTGGCTATACTTGTCTAAGAAGAGTATCCCCTTAAAAAGCTTCAGGTGGAGGTTTGGTTTGAAATGCCCATGAAAAATACTGTATTAAATATATAATATATAATACAGTATTTTTCATGGGCATTACAGCAAGAACCTCCAGAGCCCCAGACGACTTTTCTCAACAGCAGCAGCAAAGATATCGGGGTTCTGGTCGTATTAAAGAGTCTTGAGGTGATTATTCACTCATTTTCCTGCTACAGCGTATAACACAGTTTAGACACTGTGGAACGTTCTTACATTCTGTGTATATACCAACAAGCCAAAGCAGTGACTTGAACAATGAGAAACAGTCTTGTTCATTATGAGAAGAATATCAGCAATCACAGGCTTCTTATTTGGCCTTTTCAGTCTTCAGAGGCAGTTGAAATAAGATATTATTTTCAAAATGAATCTCCATGGTGTTTAGAAACGCCAGTCAGAGTTAAAAGAAAACATTTTCCTGGTACTAATAAAACCCTACTCGCGTATTCTTGCAAACACTAAGGTCAGGCTTGAGCACCAAGAATGAGAAAAGCAATTGCTTTCTTATAAAAAATGAGGTTTGAAATTGCTTAGGAACCTCTAAGATTTCTTCCCCAAAATACATAGCTCTAGAGTTTGTAAAAACTGGCCAGAAAATGTTCTTACACTTTTCCCTGCAATTTTAGGTGATATGTCAGTGGCATCTTTTTTCTATCTCCTTCCTTCCTCATCCTACCAACAGCATGTGTGTGGTCCTAGCCCCATTTCCTTTACTAGGAGTTAGGGTTCAGTCCCCTGCAGGCCTGAATGTGTATAATCTTAGTGATTTTTTTATTATTATGTATTTGATTATGATTATTAGGTATAATTATTAGATTGTTGCTTTTCTCATTTTAAAAAATTATGAGGTAACTTCAAGTAGGCAGAAAACTGCAAAGAATAATATAAATCCAGCTTTGTAAAATCTAAGCATTTTTCATAGTCAGATTTCTTAAGGAGATAAGGCATTACTGATACATTTGAGGTTCTCATCTCATTTCTCTCCATTTTTCCAGACATAATCCTCCCTGTTCATGCTTTTATACTTATATTACCCCCCCCACATATATGTGTTTGTGTGTGTGTGTGTGTGTGTGTGTGAACACAGATACATCGCCATTAAATATACATGTGTACTCAATAACAATGTATAACATTTAAATTTTTCCATGTTTCAAACATTTAGTAAATGGCAGCATCATCTATACATTTTGCAACTTGTCCTTTGGCATGTTTTGTTTTGGAGGATTGATCCATGTTAATAAATGTAGTTCCAGTTTATTTATTTTAACTGTTTAGCATTTCATTGTGCAAATGTCGTATAATATAGTTATACATTCTTCTGTTGAGAAACGCTATACTTTTTTTTTCCTTTTTAAGTTGAATTTATTGGGATGACATTGGTTAATAAAATTACACAGGGTTTCTATAATTTTCATTATTATAAACTTTTTTGTAATGATCATTCTTGTACCTCTTCTTCTGGCGCACATATAATTGATTTACTCTGGGGATAAACCTAGGAGTGGAATTGCTGGGTCCAAGAATAAACTCATGTTCAACTTCCTGAGCTATATTCTTCTCCAAAATATGGTTGTACAGATTCACATTCTTAACCAGCATTGTGTGTAAGAGCCAGTGTGTGCTTCTTCACGTCTTCACCAATACTTGGTTATTGTCAGATTTTTCAAATTTATTGAATCTCATGGATGTGAAATGGAATTTTTAGTTTTCATTTCCATTTCATGAATTCCTAGTGAAGTTGAGCATCTTTTGTTTTTATGATTGTTGTGAATTGCCTATTTATATCCTTCACCTGTTTTCTTATTGGCATGTAAGAATTTTTTACACATTTTTTATATTAATTTCAGCCCATAATAAGAACCATTTTTAGGTGTTTTTTTCATCTTTAGTTTGTTTATGGAGTCTTTTAGTATGTATTTTTTCCTTTTTTTATTGATTTCAGAGAGGGATAGAGAAATAGAAACATCGAATGATGAGAATCATTGATTGGCTTCCTCCTGCATGTCCCCTACTGGGGATTAAGCCTGCAACCTGGGCATGTGTCCTTGACCAGAATCAAACCCGGGAACATTCAGTCCACAGGCTGACACTCTATCCACTGAGCCAAACCAGCTAGGGCCAGAAGTGTGTACTTTTAATGAAGGCAAATGTATTCATCATTTCCTTTATGTTTTGTTTTGTGTTTTGCTCAATCCTGTCCTCCATGTCATAAAGATATTTTCCCATATTCATTACAATAATTTAAGACTTGTATTTTACATTTAGCTCTTTAATCTACCTAGAATGTATTTTTTAGCATTGTATGACATAGGAATCCAGTTATGTTTTCTATATGAATTATTGTCTCAGCACTGTTTATTCTCCCATGGATTTCTAACGCTGTATGGATTTCTTAATGGAAAAAAATCATAACATTTACTCTTGACTAAGAGCCAAGATAACTTAAAATGAAAACTTTAGAAAGGTTATAGAAAACTGTATTAGTTTGATAGGACTGATATAACAAAGTACCACAAACTGAATGGCTTAAACAACAGAAAGTTCTCTTTTCATAGTTCTAGAGGTTAGAGGTCCAAAATCCAAGGGTTGGTTTCTGAGGGCCATGAGGACGGATCAGTTCTAGGCCTCTCTCCTTGACTGTCGATGTCTGTCTTCTCCCTGTGTCTCTTTCCTCTTTGTATATTTTCTCTGTTATCAAATTTCCTCTCCTTGTAAGAACACCAGTCATATTGCATCAGGGCCAGCCTACTGGCCTCTTTTTAATCTGATTGCCTCTGTAAAGGCTCTGTATCTCCTGATAAGTCACATTCGGAGGTAGTGGGGTTTGAACGTCAACAAATGAATTTCAGCCCATAATAAGAACCATTTTTCTGGGCTGGCTTTAGCTCAGCGATTCCTTCGATTGTAAGAACCATTTTTAGGTGTGTGTTTTTCAACAGGTCCAGCTCTTGGATCTTAGTAAGTGCTGTCTATGAGAGGTGTTCATAGTAGTGCCACTGTCCTTGGGGGTTCCTTACACTCAGTATAATATGTTTACACACCAAAGACACATGTGCCTACAACCAGTTGACTAAGGGTTGCCATGACCAATGGGGAGAGGTTTATAACCCTTAATTTTATTATTTGAAAAAGTCCTAGCCAGCCAGGACTGGTTTGGCTCGGTGGATAGAGCGTCAGTCTGCGGACTGAGGGGTCCCAGGTTCAGTTCCGGTCAAGGGCATATACTTTGGTTGTGGGCGCATCCCCAGTAGGGGCATGCAAGAGGCAGCTGATCAATGTCTCTCTCTCATCGATGTTTTTAACTCTCTATCCCTCTCCCTTCCTCTCTGTAAAAAGTCAATAAAATATTTTTTTTAAAAAAAAGAAAAGAAAAAGTCCTAGATCTACCTCCCTCATCACTCTCTCTTAATGACTAACTGGCATTCTGTTATTTTGAGTAAAGAAGTAAAACCTTTATTATTTTTTAGATCTTCTTTAATTGAACATTCAGCAAATATTTATTGAGCAAGGCATTGGGGATTCAGTGGGTAGCACAAGGCCTTTGTTGTGTGAAACCAAAAAGGAGGAAGAGCTTTCTAAACAGCTAAACATCCACGAGAAGGGTGATGTGATGGCAAATGACTGAGAGAAGAGAGCAACTTTAGGAAGGCTCAGTAGGGAAGCTCTGCTTGAGGTGAGACCTGTGGGGTCCTAGAAAATCGGAGAACAGGGGTCTTTGGTGGGTACTGTTAAATTGTCAACTCCGAGAACAGGGACACATCCAGCTTGTTCATTGTTATAAACAGGTGTCTAGCAGAGTGGGCATTCAATAAGACGATTGTTGGTTGGCCTGACTGGAGTGGCTCAGTTGGTTGGGCATCATCATATGCACAGAAAGGTTACTGGTTTGATTCCCGGCCAAGGCACAGCTGGGGTTGCGGTTTGAGAGCATATTGTGAAGGCAACCCAACAATTAATGTTTCCTCTCTTCCCTCCCTCTCTCTAAGCATGTCCTCAGGTGAGGATTAAAACAAAAGACCACACTAACTTTCTGAAGAACACACTGTCCCTCCATGCACTCATAGAATACTCTTTACTCTTTCAAACTCACTCACATGCTGTATGGGTGCTGTTCGAAAACAGTTGTCAGGGGCGACTGTGGACATCAGTGCTGTGGCAGGCAAGCTCTAGGTAATGGGAACGCAGTTACCTAGCGAGCTAATGTTGTCTTCATGGATGCTCCTTGAATGGATAAACACCAGTTTTCCATGAATTGAGAAGAGTGACTACAGAATTGGCAGAGCTTTTGTGTCTTGACTTAAAGCCTGCAAGTACCTGCATTGTGCCGTGTTTCTCCAGTGGCCTGTTGGTTAGTCAGTGACTGTGTGTGCTGATGGAAATGGAAATGAACACTTTAGCTCCCCCCCGCCCATGATCTTGCCTGATGGGAGGGTTGGCCATTATTTGGTTTTGGGTGTCATTATGGCTCTCCCCACCGCCTTACAGGGAGCATACACAAAGAAGAACTCCCTGCCTGCAACTGTCTGTCATCTTAGCTATTCTTAGAACCCCAAATGGTCTGTAGTGTGCACATGTCGGCAGTCAGACATTCCCCTTTGGAAAGCTCATAATGACTGCTTTTGGACGGCTTCCTTGAGGATGTGTAGTTCCTCCAGGTGTAGCCTTGGATGTAAAACTCGTATGCATTCACCTTAAAATCATTATTTCCCCCTTATTACTTGTTTCAGTACTGTGCTATATTCTTTTAGCTTTTTTCCCCAGTGCCCTCCCTATTAGTCGTTGTCCCCTTCATTGCAGCTCTACATGTGTTTCTAACAAACCTTTCCCCGAATCCTCACATTCTGTGTGGTCCTGTGTCCAGTCACTATGACTTTGGATAATTATTATTTAGTTATGCCAAAGAGAGAAGCTATTGTCGGGGCAATATTTTTTTAAAAGGCCATTTCAAAGGCTGGGTGGAGCCCCCAAAAAGGTTATAGAGTCACAGATTGAGAAAGGGATAGAAAGAATTCAGCAGGAAGTTAGGCTTAGGTCCAAGGCCAGGGGAAATCAAAGCTTGCATTTTAAACTAGAAGGACTTAAGCCAAGAGGTGCCTGGAGGACTAGTCTGAAAGTTGGTGATGGAGAGGTTGAACTGAAGGAACAAAGATTCCCTTGTAGTTCAGGTGAAGCCTAGCGGTTTGAAATCTATGTCTGTGAAAGCTTGGCACCCAGTGGTGTGTTCTTTTGTGAAACTTGGTTTATCTAGCTGGGATAAGGGTGGCTTCTTAAGGGAAGAAACTTTACTGAATGTTCCTCACTACATATTCAGGAATTCTAATTTTGCCTCTGCTTTTAGGCTTCTGCTCATAGATTTTTAAATTTACGCGTGCGCGCGCGCGCACACACACACACACACACACACACACACACACAGTGTTTTTTCTGATGGCAAAACGAACTCATTATAAAAGGAAATTCAGACAGTATAGAAATGTTTGATGTAAACAGGGAAAATCCCCCATGATCCTCTGTCAGAGTAAAATTAAAGATGGGCCCTAACTGGTTTGGCTCAGTGGATAGAGCATCAGCCTTCGGACTCAAGGGTCCCAGGTTCGATTTCAGTCAAGGGCATGTACCTTGGTTGTGAGCACATTCTCAGTAGTGCGTGTGCAGGAGGCAGCTGACTAATGTTTCTCTCTCATCGATGTTTCTAACTCTCTTTCCTTCTCCCTTCCTCTCTGTAAAAAAATCAATAAAATGTATTAAAAAGAAAAAAACAACTAAAGACGGTACACCAAGGTTACAGGTTCTATCCCCCATGAGGGCACACATGAGAATCAACCAATGAATACATAAATACATGGAACAGCAAATCTCTCTCCCTTCTTCTCTTTCTCTAAATCAATTAAAAAAATAATTCTGTTATACGAGGTGAAAATTTAAATTAATTTTCCATCCAAGCTCTCTCGGTACTTTTGTTAGGTGCAGAAGCTGTATTCAGATGAGTGCCTACCCCCCTGCCCCAGGGCTGACTTCTGCCCTCTGTAGTCCCCCTTCTTCTTAACTCACTCCCCCGCCCCAAACTCTGAGCTCCTAGAAGAGTGGTGGGTGAAGTGTGTAGAAGGAAGTTGATGTAAACAGT
This sequence comes from Lasiurus borealis, assembly GCA_004026805.1. Classification (NCBI taxonomy): domain Eukaryota; kingdom Metazoa; phylum Chordata; class Mammalia; order Chiroptera; family Vespertilionidae; genus Lasiurus; species Lasiurus borealis. The sequence goes on along the minus strand of PVJN01013310.1, from coordinate 19,111 downwards.
TTTTGTTCCCTGCCTGTTTGGGGCTGTATTCCGTGGTTTCGCCTCTAATGTCTTATCCACACACAAAGAATATAATGTGCATACTAGCTAGAGCTAATCTTCCCTGAAAAGGCGACTTTTCCTCTGAAGTGTAAGCTGACTCTTGTTCTTTAAACAGCTCCTGTGGGATTAGCAGCTCTGCACCTGGTACACTTCTTGAAGCCCCTTTTCCCAGGTTTCTTTCGCAGGGTTGCCGGCTTTAAACCCGTGGCCTTAGTGTCCCGTCTCTGCTTCTGGTGGTTGACACAGCCATTTTTGTTTCTAGGACACTTTACAGTGAAGAGCAGTTGCTCATCAAAAGTTGTTTTGGTTGCTGAATTGGGTTTCAGTGTTTGCTTTTCCTTTTAGGGCCGCACTATTACTGGTTTTCTTCTGAAAGTCTGCTTCATTTGCTGGTGCTGTGTTGTAGGAAAAAGACATGGCAGTTATTAGTCAGCCTAACCTTGAAAGCAGTGAGGAAAACAAGGCTATTTCCCAGCCAAACAACAATGACTTAAATTTCCCAAGGATGTTCCTATGCAAGACAACCACTCACCTCGTGCCCACTCTGTGAGGAAGTCGGGGTAATTGCTCTTTATTTGACAGAGAAGGAAACGAAAGATCAGAAATTGAGTAAAGTTGCCCAGCGGCTTTGCAGGGTTACAGGTTAACCACTGGTTTGGAGGTTGGTTTTTGTACCTTTCCAAGAGTGGAGCGTCAATCAGAAACAAAAACCTCCTCCTGTGTATCTCCATCCATGGGCATATTTTTTAGGGGATGGTTGCCTGGGGTTGTCTGGGCCCCCTAAACCAGAGTCACAGTGAATCCAGAAGTTGAGGATCCCCGTTTAGCAGTTTCTGTTTGTTGTCTTCAAAGGAAGAGAGCCTAAGGTCCTAGCCTCTTAAACACGTCGAGGAGTCCCTTGAGCTGAAACAGAAGCTGGGTTTTGCCTGTAGGAGCCCTCTGTGAAGACAGCATGGCTAGCTTTTCCAGATTGGTGTTATTGCTAATTAGTAGGTTAAACACATCGGGGGGTCATTGCTTATTCTTTCTGCAGATGAGTGTTTTTATTGGTAGATTTGTATCTTGATTATTTGAGCCTGTTCTTAATTATTTACCCAGCGAGGACCATGCCTGATTCAGAAACCTTCAGGTTGGTGTGTTAGTGACAACTGTACCTAGTTCTGATTAGCTTTTTGTTGTTGTTGTTAATTCTCACTGGAGGATATTTTTCCATTGATTTTTAGAGAGTGTGGAAGGGAGAGGAAGAGACAGTGAGAGAGAAATATTGATGTGAGACAGGCATCAATTGGTTGTCTCCCGCACACGCCCCAACCAGGGCTGGGGAACCGAGGTATGTGCCCTTGACTAGAATCAAACTTGGATCCTTCTGTCCACTGGCCAGTGCTCTGTCCACTGAGACAAACCTTCTAGGGCCTGATTATCTGTTTTAAAGGAAGAGAGCCTAAGGTTCTAGCCTATTAAATCTAAATTCAAGAGGCAACCCATGATTCACCAAAGCCAAAGATTTGTATGTATGACTATGGAAGTAGATCTTACTAATGCTGCTAACTTTGTCTTAATATAATGGCAGCCAGATTTTTATTTATTTATTTATTTATTTTACATGGAAATCTGTGTTCCTTCAGTCGCTGGAGACAGCTTAGTGTCTTGTATTGGAGTAGTGAAAACAGTTAAACGCGTTGTCCCTGTCTGATGTGAGGTGTAGCCTCCAAATTTTTACTTGCCAAACGGGTTGTGGGTGATAGAAGGGTTAGAATTTACTGGCAGGAAAAAAAAATTGGCAGCAAGCTATGCATGCGTTTGTTACCCAGGCAGGTTAACGCAGTTACGGTTTCTACCTCTTGTGCCTTGGGAAAGAAAGTATCTGCATTCAGTGAGTAAACGTAATCAGCAGGAAAACAGGTCATGTTTTGCCTCTGAGCACATCTTCATTGGAGTCCAGGAAGTAACACATTGCTCTCGTGTAATCTTCAGGCCTAAAAAGGAATGTCTAGTCTGTTGGGAGCAGAGGTTTATAAAACGTTTGCTTTTCAGAGATTCTTCCAATTTGACTGTGTTTTCTTTTAAATTATAACACATTGAAGAACCATTACCAAAATAGAGAACATGCACTCTCGTGGGAGGGACGCCACATTTCTCAGCTGAAAGGCTATTGGGGCCTCAGCATGTGCCGCCTCTAGGGACATGCACCTCAGCCTCTCGCCTCCCTGTGAACTAAGGAAGCTGAATTGTGTAAAAAGTTGGTATTTGTAGTGACATCACTGGGTGAATACAGTTTGTTTCAGTACTTTAAAATCAGAAGTAAATCCACAAAGACATCAATCTGCCACTCTTACCCTTCTCCTCCAACTTCAGATGGTTTTAAAAAGGCCTCATTGTTCCTATTATATTTATAAGTTTTATACGTTGAAATTTATGAAATATTTAATAAAATATTACTTTTATCTGTATCTATGTAATAAAGCTCCTCGGAAAAAGGGTTGTGCTGTCAAAAAACAACAATCCATAATGTGGAAAACTGTTGGCTTAGATCAGTGGTTCTCGAACTATGTTCTGGGGAGACTTAGGGCTCCCGGGGTGCCTCAGGACTACTGAGGGAAGAGCTGACAGGGATAGAAAGCTGGGGGATTTCTATCCCTTCCCCATTTCCATTTCCCCCTGAGCATTCCTATCTTTTATATATTGACATTCTGCTTAATATTTTATTTGGGAAAAAATGGGTTTTCAGCTGTATATTAAAGATGATTTGCAAATCACTTATCTACACTAATAAAAGAGAAACATGCAAATTGACCATCACTTTGTGATACCCACCAGCCAATCCGGAGTGAGTATGCAAATCAACCCAACAAAGATGGCAGCAGGCCAGCCCCCCAACCACGGGGGTGGGGGTGGGGGATGACAATATATCTGCTATGAGGGGAAGGGTGGGGGTGGGGTGGAGGGAGCTACAGGAACAGCACTCGGGCAGTGAAGATGGAAGGTGCAGCCAAAGTGAGGGGCGGGGTCCCAGGTGCCAGAGGAAAGCCAGTGCTCGCAGCCAGGGGACCTTTATGCACTGGGCCTTTAGTCTATTAATAAGTAGTTAAGGAAGTGGAGACCCAGAGAAGTTAAGTGACTTGCCATGCCTGCAGTCCCAGTCTCTTGCTACTTCCAGTGGGGCTCTCAGTGAGAAGCAAAGCCGTCTCTTTGGGAGTAAATAACATAACACTGATTAAGGGGAGAAACAGAGGAGTAGTGTGCACTATTTGTAGAGGGGTAACCTAGTTACATATTATTACAGTATTTACTAATACTGCAGTTTCTGAAGCAGTTAAATCCCCAAATATTAGTAGCTTAACAGAGGAGTTAAAAATTGGTATTCTTGATTGGTGGGTGGCCCTCAATTCAGGCAGTGGTTCTGTGATCCAGACATCTCCATCTTGTGACTCTGCCATCTCCCACAGGTGGCTTCCAAGGTCGTGGCAGGAGGAAACAAGCCTGGCAGGGTTCATGGGTCATTCTGGAAGTGCCGCCCATAGCTTCCACTCACTGGCTGCTCAAAACTTGGTTTCAGGGCCTCCCTCCAATACAAGAGAGACTGGATACGTGGGCCAGTTCTGTGCTCAGACAGAAGGGGGTTGGTGACACAGCCATACCAGTGTCAAAAGAAAGAGTCCTGGACTTTCCTTTTCTGGGAATTTTCTGAAGGACTTGGAATGGCTGATTATTAACTTTCCACCAGTTCTAAGTACAATGGTAGACAGTTGTAACAGTACCACTTTTCTTTATAAATACACACAATTCTGTCCGAGGAGAGAAGTGGTTGGTTTTTTTGAACTCAGGTATACCTCTGTTAATCACAGATTGGGTAAATTTCTCTAAAGCTGTAACTTGATCCAGAATCCCTCAAATTTCTTAAAAAGTGGATGTATTTTTAGATTGCCTTGGGGTAAGATTTATCTATCCATGGTTACATTAGGTAGGACAAAACTGTTATATCAGACTAAAGGCCTGGTGCACGAAATTCATGCACTCGGTGGGAGTGGGGGGGGTCCCTCAGTTCGGCCTGCGCCCTATTGTAGTCTGGGAGCCCTCGGGGGATGTCCGACTGCTGCAGAGATGGGAAAGGCTCCCACCACTGCCACTGTGCTGGTCAACCATGAGCCTGGCTTCTGGCTGAGTGGTGCTCCTCCTGTGGGAGTGCACTGACCATCAGGAGGCAGCTCCTGCATTGAGCGTCGGCCCCCTGGTGGTCAGTGTGCATCATAGTGACAGGTCATTCTGCTGTTCGGTTGATTTGCATGTTAACCTTTTATTATATAGGTAAACCCTCAGATCTCAATGGCTTTACATAATAGAAGTTTATTTCTCATTCCCATAAAGTTATGTTTTAATGGAAAGAATTGGCCTGAGAGCACTGAAGACCTCACTGCCACCCTGTCACTCATTTCCATGCACTGTCACTCAGCAGACCTTTAATAAATTCTCACTCTAGGTCTCAGTTTGTATCAGTAAAACAAGGGCATTGAACCATCTAGAATCCATGGCTCTCACTCTCTGAATGTTCACATGAATATATGTGATGGCTACTAGGAAGAAAATCTCATGCTGTGTGGTACATGGTGAGCCTGGTAGCTTTGTAATGTTGCCTTCTATATGTGCAGAACATATTCATTTGTAGCTGGGACCAGGACGGCTTCTCCTCTCACCAAAATCCAGGGCCTCTATATAATGAGAAATAGGTAAAGACTGAGATGATTGGTGCTACGACATTCATTTTCCATCTCAGTGGTGACACAGAAGGGACTTTCCCTGAACCTGAGCGATGATGTGGGCAGTGAGGAGGTGTTTACCTGCTTTTCCTGTTTAAGATGGTGCAGCACCGTACTAAGGTTTTATGAGGCTGCCATTCCCAACTCCCCCAGATGAGTCGGCTTTTCCGCACTGTCCTAGCATTATCCGTTGCATTCATTGTTGCATGACTGTCCTTTGCAGAACTGGAAGAACTCCCCCTAAACGCACCTCTCCTCTTCAGTCGCTAGGTTACAGCGTTTTACATTGTCCCAGTCTGGTGATGTTGCTATGGATACCAGTTATTCCTCCTCCTATGACACTGTTCTGGTCAGGCTCAGAGTGCAGACAAGACGTAACTGTGAGGTCAGCTGATTAGAATATGGCTTTCCCTCTACCTTAATGATAAGATCTAAGTAATAGCTATCAATTCCATGTTTTCTAATAAAGAAACTAAGGAAAGAGGCATCACTGAATCCTGGATGCACCACTCTTTCACTTGGACCTGTCTTCCATTATTATTCTATGGAAGTAAAACTAACAGATTTGGACTTGGAATAAGAGACGTGCTGTGTTGTGTCCAAAGCATGCTCCACACAGAACAGCATCCTGCCTCCTACAGGGAGGGCTCTCCATGGGAGCTAATCATTATTTTTTGACATTGCCCTCAAAGGTGAGGGACATTTAGGATGTTCTTTGTCAAAAATTTGTCAAATTCAATTGATCTAAGTGATAAAGCCTGTTGTCAAAATTTTATTGCCACTTAGTATCATACGTGGTTATGTTTGTCTTCCTGTGAGGTTTTAGACAATATAAAGGTAAGGACTGTGTCTCTAACTGGTTTTTGCCCCCATCTGTGCCTAGAATAACAACACACACACACACACACACACACACACACACACACACAGAAAAGGTGTGTTAATTTGTTTCGCAGACTGAAAGAATAGGCCATTACTAACTGGACTTTAGATTTCTAGCATGTGCTAAGATGGGGTGAGAATCCCTTCATAATACAGTCATTGAAAAGTGCGTTTAACCCATGTTATTAAGCTGTTACCTCGTCTGACTCCTTGATCTCGCAGTTGAAGAAACAATGGAGGGCCTAACAGGATGTGACTCATCTATGGTCACTGAGCAATTAAAGCTGTGGTTTCTACAAAGTGTTATAAAAAGTCTGTAAAAAAAACAAAACAGTTTAAGATCTTTGCAGTAGAACTAATTCTGTGTGCTTAAACATCGTGTTTGATTTTATGCAGTCTATTTACTTAGAAATGGGGCAGGCAGACATATACGATTAACTTTCATAGGAGCTTCTAAGAAGACCATACCACCTTTTATTTCCAGTCAGCTCAAAGCCTTGCAGTCCACTTAATATTTGACTTATCCTTCAAAATCCAGATTGAAATTGAACATAGCATAGGATCCAGGGCAGCCTTTCAAAATTATCATCCTGTTTTAAAATGGGCCAAATTTGGCCCTAGCTGGTCTGCCTCAGTGGATAGAGCGTTGGCCTACGGACCAAAGGGTCCTGGGTTTGATTCCAGTCCAGGGCATGTACCTGGTAACAGGCTCCTCCCCCGCCTGTGCCCTCATGCAGGAGACAACTAGCCAATGTGTTTCTGTCACGTCGATGTTTCTCTGTCTTAACCCTCTCTCTCTCACTCTCCCTAAAAATCAATGGAAAAATATCCTCCGATGAAGATGAACCAAAAACCAAACAAAACAAAAAAACCAGGCCGAATTTGAATTAAAAAGTCATCCCTTGTGTGTCTTAGCACTTCCCTAAAGAGAAAGGGATTTATTTACCAGATCGAATCCTTTTATTTGGGGACACAAAACGAATAAGAATATGTCTTCTGAAACAGACTGCCAAAGGCCAAAGGTGTCCGTTATGGACTTGGTCAGCAGGAAAGACCAGACAAATCCCAGGAGAGTCTAGAGAGCGGTAAGGCACAAGCCTCAAAGGATGGCACGACCTTCCAGGGGTAGCACCCCTCCTCTGTGGACCAGAAAGCCAGAGTCTGCCCCTCCTTTCTCTTCTCACAGCCACCGCCAGGCCCTTGTTGAAGCTCTCTGCACTTCAGGCAGTAATTCCCCACACATCTCTCTCTGCCCTGAGGCTCTGCCCCTCCCCTTTCCCCATTGTCAGATTACCTTCCTTCATGGGAATTCTGAACAGCTCGCTGCCTTCAAGGGGCTCCCGTTAGCCAACCAAATTAAGTTGAGAGTCAGCCCAGCATTCAAACCCGGTACCAGCTGGACCTAGCACACATTCCAGCTTTGTCTCCCCTACCTTTCCATTTGTGACCTGTGCGTCAGACACATTAGCATGTTTCCTGAGAGTGCCCGTGCTTTCCCAGCTCACGTAGTCCTCTCCATGCCACCTGCTGGAATTTTCCACGGTCCCACGGTCAAGCTCAGTTGCCACTTCCTTGATGAGGCCTTTGCTGTTCTTGTCCCTCCATTTTTCATCTCTCCTTCTGACCACAAAGACACTTTCATACCTTTCTTTTGTCCAAAGAATAGATGCTAAGTTTTAGAACAACATTCACAAGTAAGCATGTCAGAACTAAGTTCTGTGGTTCAAGTGTATAGCAAATTTGTTTACTAAAAGGTTTGACCTTGAGAATCAATATTTTACTTCCTTCAATGTACACTCCATTTTTAGGGAATATTTATCTTTTATTAACTTTTAATATTTTTGAGATATAATGGACATATCATAGAAGTTTTAGGTGTACAACATAATGATTCAGTATTTGTATATATTGTGAAATCATTGCCAAATGCACACTCATTTTTGCTGAATTTCTTCACCATTGCTTATATCGGTGGTTCCCAGTTTCTCAGTATGAGAACCCTCACCCTTTAAAAATGTAATCCTATTAGCTTAGACAATATTTTTGAGCACCCTTTTTGAGGTGTAATTTTCACTTTATAAAATGTACCCATTTTAAGTACAGTTTTGAACAAATACAGATAATTGTGCAACATCACCGTAATCTAGCTTTAAAACATGTTCATAGTGCTCCCCAGCCCCCCCAAAAAGTTCACTGTAATCTAGTTTTAAAACATATTCATAAAATGTTTATGAATATTTTATAATTCCCCTTCCCCCCCAAAAAAAATTCCCTTTTGCACTCAGTCTCCTCTTACCCCTTCCCGCAGCCCCAGGAAAATTCCAGTCTGCTTTCCTTCTGTATTGGTGTACCTTTTCTGGGTATTTTATTTGTGTAGGTGGAATCAAACGATGCAGTTTTTGTTTCTCTTTCCCTCAGCACCGTGTTTGTGAGGTTCACGCGTGCTGTAAAACATGTCAGTAGTTCCTTCTTACTGCTGAATAGTGTTTTGTGGTGTGGATACATGCATTTTATTTCTCCATTCACCTGCTAATGGGCGTTTGGATTGTTTCTGGTTTTGCCTATAGAGACAGTGCCGCTGTGAACAGGAAGTTGGTTTATGTACCTTTCTTTCTGGGACATGTGTTTCATTTGAGCAGATACCTGGGTGCAGACTTGCTGTTCGCTATTTCTCTGTGTCACTTTTTAAGAAACTGCCAAACTCGTTTTCAGAGAAGCTGCCACCATTTTACATTCCCACCAACCAATGTATGAGGCTCCAGTCTCTCCACAAAAGGGCCACCTGTTTGATATTAAAGAAATATTCTCACATGATAACAGATTAATAAAAAGTATCTGCAGATTAGTAAAAAGTATACAAGTGACACATGATCAGGGGCTTGGTAATCCTTTTAGAAGGATTTCTACCGGCACACCTAGGGGATATTGCAGGCCCTGGTTCCAGACCACCACAATAAAGCAGGTTGTCATCTCTTTGCTGGTGGAGGGTCTTGCCTTCAATTTGTAAAAAAGAAGAAAAGAGATCTGTAAAGAGCAATAAAACGAGGTATGTCTGCATTCTGTAATCACAACAGCACTTGGTGACTTGTGGTCACTGCACAGGAAATGCTCTGGATGCACTCTCCAGCATCCCTCAAGGGTCTGTACTTGCGACCTGCTTGTTTAGAAATAAATATAAACTATCTTACGGCTTTTTTTGTATCATCTGCCCAAAAGAGACCTACCTCATAAAGTTGTTTGAAAGATATGTCAAGCATTTGGCCCGTAATAGATGCTCAATTAGTGTCAACGGCTAGTCCTAGGGACCGGTGGCTTAACAGAAGGAGCAGAGGCTTGGAGCCGCCCAGGTGAAAATTCTGGCTCATCTGACCCAGGTAAATTACTAGCAGTCTCTCTACCCAGACTGCCGTGGAATGGAGACTGCGTGGATTCTTGTAAACACCTGTTTTCATACTTAATTCTTGCTAACTTCAAATTTCTGTTTGCATCACCCATTTTCTCTAGTTTCATCTTTGTTGGCTAGGAGCCTTCTTCTCCTTCTCACCACTAGTTTATCCAAGTCACTTCAGAAATGTTCTTGTGTTCTCAACAGGTAACTCGTTCCTCTTGCCCATTGGGACTCACTGGGCAGCTTTTGCACTGAATACAGATGCCTCGGGGTCCACCCCCAGAGATTCTGATTTACCTACTTTGGGGACGTAACCCGGGGGTTGAGATTTTTAAAAGTAGGTGATTATAATATGGGCCCAAGGATTAGAATTACTAGTCCAGTGTGAACCCAGGATTGGTGGCAGCTGTTCTCACCTAATATAGAATCAGCAGCTAACATTACAAGTACAGGCAGACCTCGTTCAATTGCTTCATGGATGTTGCCTTTTTTCCCAAACGAAAGGCACAAACCACCATCAGCAAAAAGGTTACAACTCACTTTTCTGCAGAGGTCTGAACCCAAACCCACAGGATTGAGATATGCCTGTATCTTGATTCCTTTGTCAGTAAATGGATGGAGCGAAATGGGACCTCTGGGATACCCAGCTATAATGACACCACGCTCCTGGGGGAGTCGCTCAGTAAGACTTCCTTCCACCTAAGTATCCAGCCAGTGTCTGAAAAGAGGGTACATGGAATGGATGCCGAACCCTTGCTAAAGGCAGGGCTCATTTTATCCCTCTCATTCCTTCTAGGAGGCGGTGTACACCGGGAAATGGATTCAGATTTGGGCACTGACTGAATCGCGATTGATTTTGGCCTTATAGATTATTAGCTGCGTTGGTTGAGCTTCCAGAGTTTGCAATTGGCACGTTGTCACCTCATCAGGGAAAAAAGTAGGGATTATTAAAAACAAAAACAGAGTCATATGCCTTTGCAGGTTTGTTTGGATTTTAGACTACCTATAAAGCCCTCAGCATGTGTCCTGGCAACTAGCAGCTTTCTCAGTATGACAGGCCATGCTGTGTGTCTCACTAATTGGATGTGGAAGACAGGGGCTACAAAGTCCGAGATTGTATTAGTTTCATTTCTGTCTCTGGTGCCCTGTGCTCAGGTTATGAAATTTGATGTATAGAAGATAAAAAAACTTGGTTTCTTTTTAAAACATCTGACTGGTTGATCTTGGTAAATAATTAATAGAGGTGTGGCAAGTAAATGTTGCTACACATTTTAATGTCAGCATCCCTTCATTTTTGCTTAATGATATTCATGGTCAAAGTCATGCAATGTCATACAACCCAGGAACAAAATTAGTAGTACATAGTATTCAGCAATAAATGCTAAAGTAGTTTCAACAAGTTTGATATAAGCAAGAGAATAGGTATGAGGGACAGCTCATACCAGGCAAGGAATGAGGGAGAGGTCAGAACAGGGTTGAATGGATACAAAATCAGAACACTGAAATTTAATTCCTTTTTTTCCCCCACATCTCTGTCTGTAAAGGGCCAAGAAGCAATAAAATACTAGTAGTCATGAGCACCACTAGTGCCCAGATTTTACTTTCTAAATATCATTCCCCCCAAGAGGAACTGGGCTCCTGGGATAAATGAATAATTCCAAGGACACCTTCTTGTGCTACAAGCAAGAAAGCTTCCAAAATCTAGTGGGATAATTATACTTTAATTGAACACAGACAAGTAGAGTTGTGTCAAAAGGACACAGAAGTGAATCTGAAGGGACTCCGACTGGCTAACATTGGGACAATCGGAGCATTAGGGAGAATATTGGCTGTAATTGATTTATATTCACAAACATGTAAAGATCCATGAGTGTGTGTATTGACACCCAGAAGAGAAAAAGCCTGACCCCTAATTGTCAGCATTAACAATTACTCTAATATCAATGCCTTCCTCTAAATATTGGTAAAATAAAAAAATTGAACATTTTTCCAGGAGCAACTGTGTTGTTTCTTAAGGTCTAGGTCAGTGGTCAACAGAGCCAGATATCAACAGTACAGTGATTGAAATTTGAGAGCCAAATTTTTTAAACTTCTAACACCACTTCTTCAAAATGGACTTGTATTTTGAAGAAGTGGTGTTTTGTGGAAGAGACACACTCAAGGGACCAAAGAGCCGCAGGTGGCTCGTGAGCCGCGGTTTGCCAACCACTGGTCTCTAGGCGATAGGGAAATACTGTTCTTTACATGAAAATAGTTTTAAGGAAAAAAGAAAAGGGACAAAAACAGCAGAAGCACCTGTAACAGGGGGCCGTACTAATAACTGAATCTGTGGGGGGAAGGACCGGTCACTGCGGCCTCCCAGGACGTGTCTGAGTGGGGGTGCGAAGGAGGTTCTGTTGCGTTGTCATGAGGCTTTAGCTTGCTAGTTAGCTTTTCTTTCTTTCTTTGCTGTCTCTGTGGGTGTGATTATTGGTAGGAGATCTCTGTGCGATGGCTTGACAGAGATTCAGAAGTTGTTTTCCCTACGTTAAGCTGAGTTGGAGTTGGTATTAAACTGTGGTGGAACCACTCAGAGGTTAGAACGTTGGCCTGTGCACTGAAGTGTCTTGGGTTCGAATCCTGTTCAAGGTTACATGCCTGGATTGTGGGTTCAATCTCTACTAGCGGGTGTGCAGTAGGCAGCCGATCATCCAGATTTCTCTCTCCCTTCCTCTCTATCTCAAAATCAATAAAAACATACTTTTTTAAAAATCAATGTAAAAAAAATATTCAGATGAGGATTAATAAAAAATAAAAACTGATGGAAATTCCGTGAGGAAACTGGGATTATATAAAGAATATGAATTACTGACTTTCAGTTCTTGAGATGAGTGAAAGAGAATGAGACATAATCTCAAATCCCTTTGTAGTGAAGTTGGATCTCATCCTCCTCCCCTTGTGGTACCTCTTCACCTCGAAATCGCCTCGAATGACACTTGTGTGCTTTATAGTTTGACCTGCTGTCACATGTTATCTAATTTGAGACTCGGAGCTGTATTGTTGTTACAGATGAGGACACTGAGACTTAGAGAGGCTGCAGTTTGCCCGGTGTTGATCAGCTAGGTCCTTCACAGACGGTCTTATTGTTGTCACTTTCTGTCTTCTGTCATGGGTGTTTTCCTCAGACTTCTTTCAGAGCTTAAAAAATTCAATTTGCACTAGCCAGGTATTGTTGAAAATATGGCTTTTCTTGTGGAAAAATATATGTTCCAGAATTTTCTTTTTTTAAAATCTTCACCCAAGGCCCTATTTTTTTTTTTATGACTTTAGAGAGCAGAGGTGGGGGTGGTTGGGGAGAAACATTGATTGGTTGCCTCCCCTACATACCTGGACTAGAAATCAAACCCACAACCTAAGCATGTGCCCTGACCAGGAATGGAACCCAAAATCTTTTGGTGTACAGGACGATCCAACCAACTGAACCACCCGCCTGGGCTATACCTCAGAATTTTCTTTCATACATAGTGTATGCAGTAAGTGTCCAAAATAGATTTGGTCCCCAAAGGACCAGTTTAGCTATTTTAATCCAAGACAGAGGCTAACATTGCTCAACGCCATTATTCCTAATTAACACATCTGTTTTCTCTAACTTGCAATTGTAGTACAAGATAAGCTAACGGCAAGACGATTTGGAATCTGAAGCACTGAAATGTTGGTTGTCATGTACCTACATGTTTTTAGACAGCGTTTTAATGAGGCAGTGGTGGGTATTCCTCTCACTCCTCACCTTACCCCTAAGCTGTCGATGACTCGGGGTTCATCGAGGACATTGGCTGTTTTGGAAGGCTGGCTGTGAGATGGTTTGTCTCGCTCATATGTCTCATCCTGGGGTCATGACTGTTGGTGCAGTCTGGGCCTGGAACTGGGGCATGTAGCTCTGTGGTTTCCTGGGGCTGCAGGCCTTATTAGAAAAGCCAGTTTGGTAGTCCCTCCACGTCTCATTTCACTGGAGTTTTAAGAAGAAAACATCTCTAATTCTGTTTTGCTCTCTGCCTTTCAAACTTTTCTGTTTCACTGGTTTGCCAAACATTTCAAAGGCCCATTTGTCAGTCACCTATCCCAGAACTGATCCCCCTCAAAAAAGATGAGTATTGAAAGTTTTAAAATGTGTTTCTGCCCTGGCCAGTGTGGCTCAGTTGGTTGGGCATGTCCCGCACACCAAATGGTCAGGTTGTAGGCTCTGTCCTCAGTAAGAAGAAAGAAAAGATATTACTTTGTGAAAAAGGCAGCAATGATATAGTAGTAACTAGAAACCTAGCTATTCAGGCAGTCTATAGATTCCATAGTTATAGATAATCAAGTAGTCAAGTTGGAAACAGCAGCTGATTTAAGAAAATATAGATCTCAGAGGTGGCTGTGATCCGAGAAGCCAGTGAGGAGGCGCTAGCAGAGTGTGCTGAACACAGGTAGGCCATGATTCGGGAGTGTGGGGCCTTAGAACCAAGGCTGTTAGTGCTGTGGTCAGAGGCCAACGTGCACTTGCTCTAAGTCATGAAAGGGTGAGCATATTAATTAAGATCACAACAAGTGCCTAGCCATGTAGCTCAGGGTGAGCGTTGACCTATGAACCAGGAGATTACAGTTCTAATCCTAGTCATGGCACATGCCCAGGTTGTGGACTTGATCCCCAATTGGGGGCATACAAGAGGCAGCCAATCAATGATTCTCTCTCATCACTGATGTTTCCCTCTCTCTCTTTTTCTCTCTTTCTCTCTCACCCTTCCTCCCTGAAATCAATAAAAAACATATAGAGAGAGAGATCATGACAGGGAGGACTGTGGAACCCTAAGGGCAGTATCTGCCCATGCCCTGAACTGCAGAGCTATAATTTCACCTGAAGGTTAGCACCATTTTCCCTCAGTAGATAGGACAGAGATCCCTCAGCTTCATTCTATAGAACACTGTCTCTGACGTTGCTATTGCTATGACTAAGTGTTCTTTTTTATTTTTAACTTGGTTGCCATCAGTGGAACCCTGAAGTGAAATGTAGATTTATTTAGAATTTTCCGGAGTGTTGACAGTAGCTTTCCCTTAAAGCATCAATCCCAAGGATTGTATATCAGAATAAAAAAGACTCCATGGTCAAGGACGTCCAGGAAACATTTAATATTATCTCTCTCTCTTGGAGAGTTGGTAGTGTATAGTCATATACTAAAGGTTTTTGTAAGTCTTCTAGTAAAGAAGCCTACTTGATCCAGTGTTTCTCAAACTTTTTAACTCCAGAATTTTGTTGGTTTCCAACACCTACTAACTTTCTTTTGAACCAACATTTATTTCTTAACCTAGGAAATGAATCATACCCTGGGAAGTAATAACTATATACCAGGTGGACTGAGCTTGAAACAAGTAGAGAAGAGTTAGATTATCAGTAATGTAGCCCCAGGATTTAGAGAAAATTTCAAAGCCTCCTTAAGGAATAGCTCAGGGACTAGTCATGATGAGCTGGGTGTGTTTTAGAAAGTGGGACAGGCTTGCATCACTTGGACCCAATAGGATGAGGAAGGTACCTCACATTCGCATTAAGCTTTCAGATTTACAAAACTGACATTTCCACAAGCAGGGCCCTGTGGGGTAGAAAACGGCAGATGCTGTCTTCATTTAACAAAATGACTTTTCCCAAAGTCACATGACCTGGCTAGTTATGTAGTAAAATGAGCCTTACCTAGAATTCTGGGGTTAATCCGCAAGTCCAAGGTTTATGCCCACAAAACTGGAATAGTTGCTCCCATCGATGAGAATGAGTGCTCCTTTTATAAATGTATGCACTTTCTCTTAATTGCTTTCTTCCTTTTCCCGGGTAAGTTCCTCTAGTTGCATTTCTACCCCTGAATTCGTTTTAGCCTTTGCTACTTCCGCAGCGGCAGAGTGATGAGCTGTCTAGATGTCACAAATACCTTCTTTGTCTCTGGGCATCCTACCTCACAGAGGATCACAAACTTTAAAATGTCTCATATAGAAAGTGATTCCACATATGAATTCAGAGCCCACTGTGTATAGCCATTTTTGGTTTTGTTTTCATAAATTCCGCAGACATTTACTGAGAACTGACCACCAGCTACAGGCAAGGCATCACGTTATTCTTCAGTCCATTTTATCTTCTGATGCATTTCAAAGTAAGATGGAGACACCAGTACACTTTATTCCTTAATACTTCAGGATGTATGTCATTCACTGGAGTTCAGCATTTGTTTACAGTTCCTTTTGTGTTTGTGAGTGCTAGGCACATGATAGGTGCTTAACAAATGTCTACAGATGTGTGGAGGACTCCATCAGATCAAAACACAGGAGAAAGAAGAAGAGTTTTTGCACATTCATGGAAGTAATAGAACCCTATGTAGTCTGAAAGGGTCACATCTGCTGTCTCTATAATCTCAAAATAAAATTCCTTCCACATCTTTTCTTCGCCCCTTCACATGGATCCGGGGCCCAACATGTACCTGTGTTAGAACATTCCATTCTCAGAGGCAACACATTCCATTCTCAGAAGCCAGGGAGAGGAAATCTTTTAGGAAAATGAGGTCAGCATAGGTCAGAGCCCCTCTTCCCAGGAGTGGCTTTCAGGTATGAGCAATGACAAGAATAAGAAGCATCTGATGAAGATTGAACGGGAGGATTGTTTGTCTGTTTAGCCTGTTTCATGGTCTAACCAAGTGATCCTTCAGACAGGCCTGTCATTTTCAGGCTGACTGATAGGCTAAAACAGTGGTTGCCAAACTGCGGCTCTTTGGCTCCTTGAGTGTGGCTCTTTCACAAAATACCACAGCCTGGGCGAGTCTATTTTGAAGAAGTGGCGTTAGAAGAAGTTTAAGTTTAAAAAATTTGGATCTCAAAAGAAATTTCAATCGTTGTGCTGTTGATATTTGGCTCTGTTGACTGAGTTTGCCGACCACTGGGCTAAAAGAATCAACAGTTAGTTTCTGCTTGTCCAAATTCCACCACTTTTCTAGGACTTGCTGGCAGTTCATCTCCTCCTAAAGGCTTCTCTCACCATTCCAGCCCAGTGATTGCTTCATCTAGTTGGCATTTATTATTCACTACCTTGGGAATTTTGTTTTGCTTGGCTTATTTTTTTAACCTTTCTTTTTTAAACCAAAATCATATTATCTGCTGCATGTACTATTTCATAACCTGCTTTTTAAGTTAGTAATCTCCACTACTCCAGTAATTTTTTCCTAAGTCCTCATTCAGATTTTCCTAATTGACCTCCAGCAATGTCCTTTACTCTTGGTTTGCACATCAGAATCTAATCAAAGACTATGCCTTATTTTATTGCATTATGCCTTATTTATTTTAGTACAGTTCCCCCATTTGCATTGACATGTCTTTAAAAACTGGGCCAGTTTTTTTCTGTAGAAAGTTTCAGCCTCTGAATTGATCTGGTTGCTTTCTCACAGAGACATTTATTTATTTTTATAAATATATTTTATTGATTTTTTGCAGAGAGGAAGAGAGAGGGATAGAGAGTTAGAAACATTGATGAGAGAGAAAAATCGATCAGCTGCCTCCTGCACACCTCCTACTGGGGATGTGCCTGCAACTAAGGTACATGCCCTTGACCAGAATTGAACCTGGGACCTTTCAGTCCACAGGCTGACACTTTATCCACTGAGCCAAACCGGTCTTGGCTCACAGTAACATTTAGCTCATTCTTCTATTCTGTGGCATTTCCTACTAATGGGAGGTTATACATTAAAGCGTGGTAGAGAGAAACCAAAATGGTGGCATAGGTGAACAACTAAACTGCTGTGTCACACAACAATTTCAAAACTACAGCTAAAAGACAGAATGGACATCTTTCAGCCACAGGAAAGCTGGCTGAGTGGAAATTCTACAACTAGAAGGAAAGAGAGGGGCTCATGGAGACTCAGAGGAGCTGCAAAAAGCTGAGGTATGAAGACACGTACGTGGAGAGGATGGGCAGCCAAGTGTCTGGCTGGCTTCCTCTAGCGGGAGGGAGATGGAAACTCCCAACTGCACTAAACCTCACTTCCGACTGCACTGAACCCCAATTCCGAGCGAGACTCATACAGGGGGGAGTCTGGATTTTCATGAAAAGGGAGGAGTGCAAGGAAACTTAGGGAAACCGCCAAAGGCAGAGGTCTGGAGGCAAGTGAGTGCATATACAGAGGTCTGACTGCTGATTGTGCCATTACTTTTTATAGTGGGAGCAAGATAGAACCTCCCAACTGCGCTGAACTCCAGTTCCGACTGCACTGAACCCTAGTTTCAGGCAAAACCCTGGGGACTCAGACTCATATGGGTCCCTGTAGCACATAGAAAGGGGAGCCGGAAAGGCAGAGATCTGGGGGGGAGCACAAGTGCTCAGAGACGGCTGCAACAATTACTGAGGGACACTGAAACCCAGGGTCTGAATAGGGCAGGACTGATGGGAAGCCAAGGATGTCTGCTCAGCCCTGAGACTCCGCCCCATCCAAGCTAAACACAGAGGCTTTTACAATTTTGCAAGTCTTATCTCATAAGGCTGACTCCACCACAGAAGTTCTCCTGGCATAGACACAGCTGATCCTCATAACCAATTGGCTTGGAGGTCAATTCTCCCCAGTGATACCAACAACAATCAAGACTTAACTACAACAAGAGAGTCCACCTCAGGTAACTGGGAAGGCAAAGCTACTGGGCCATATAGGACACCTACCATACAAAACTACTCTGCCAACTCAGCAAAGCAGCAAAAATGTGGACACAAAGGAACAGATCATGAAAGAAATGGAGGAAAACAAACGACTGGATATAGAGTTCAAAACCATGATTATAAGGTTTTTCAAGAATTTTCTAGAAAATTGGATAAATTTAGCAAGACCCAAGTGGAGATAAAAAAAGGACCAACTAGAAATTAAAAATACACTGACTGAAATTTAAAAAAATATATATTATACAGAGACCTAACAACAGACTAGAGGAACACAAGAATCAAGTCAAAGATTTGAAATGCAAAGAAGCAGAAAACACTCAACTGGAAAAGCAAAAAGAAAAAGGAATCCAAAAATTGGAAGATAGTGTAAGGAGCCTCTGGGACAACTTCAAACGTACTAACATCAGAATTATGGGGATGCCAGAAGAAGAGAGAGAGCAAGATACTGAAAACCTTTTTGAAGAAATAATGACCAAAAACTTTCCCCACCTGGTGAAAGAATAGACTTACAAGTCCAGGAAGCACACAGAACCCCAAATAAAAGAAATCCAAAGAGGACCACACCAAGACACATCATAATTAAAATACCAAGAGCAAAAGACAAAGAGAATATTAAAACATCAAGAGAAAACAGTTAATTACCTACATGGGAGCACCCATAGAATTGTCAGCTGATTTCTCACTGATACTATGCAGGTCACCTGGGAGTGGCAAGAAATATTCAATGTGTTGAATAGCAAGAACCTACAACCAAGATTACTCTATCCAGCAAATCTATCATTCAGAATTGAAGGGCAGATAAAGAGCTTTACAGATAAGAAAAAAATAAAGGAATTCATCAACACCAAACCAGTATTACATGAAATGCTGAAAGGTACTCTTTAAGAAGAAGAAGAAGAAAAAGGTAAAGATAAAAATTATGAACAGCAAATACATATCTATCAACAAGCGAATCTAAAATTCAAATGAGAGGTGGGGAGGGCAATAAGGAAAAAATAAAAATAAAATAAATTTTTTAAAAATTCATTTTTGGGAGAATCCAAGATGATGGCATAGGTAAACACCTACACTGCTGCCTCGCACAACAATTTCAAAACTACAACTAAAAGACAGAACGGACATCATCCAGAACCACAGGAAAGCTGGCTGAGTGCAAATTCTACAACTAGAAGGAAAGAGAGGGGCTCACAGAGACCCAGAGGAGCTGCAAAAAGCTGAGGTGCGGAGACGCACACATGGAGAGAGCAGGTGCCAGAGTACTTGGCTGGCTTTCTCTGGCGGTAGGGAGACGGAGACTCCCAACGGCATTGAACCCCTTATCCTACGACACTAGGCCCCAGGTCCAGCTGAAAC